>WAAE01016093.1:7477-38654 GCA_013400495.1 Nicator chloris
CCCTGGATCCCTGGAAGTGTCCAAGGCCAGGTTAGATGGGGCTTGGAGCAACCTGGGCTAGTGGGAGGTGTCCCTGCCCATGGCAGGGGGTGGAACTGAATGGGCACTAAGGCCCCTCGTAACCCAAACCATTCTGTGATTCCATGATTCTGTGCACAAGACCAAGCTGCAGAAGGGGTCTGGAGAATGAACACCATCCCCTTGGAGATGCACAAGGACAGCAGACACCAACATCCTGCCTGTCAGTTCATGTTGCACTGGTGATCTTCCATCCAGGAGCACCTTCATCCACCACGTGTCCGTCATTCGAGACCCTGAGTCAGCTAAGTGCTTAAACGTGTCCTTCCTTCCCAGCTTCTGCACTGCTGCTCCCAGGCTCCTGAGTGAAGGTGGGTTTTCATGATTCCATGATTCCATGACACAGGCTGTGGGCCTGGTATTTCTGGGTCTGAGAGATTTTAGCCTGCTACCCTGCTAACCTTCTCCCAAGGGAGAAATTCTCAAGAAAGCTTCTTCTCAAAACAATCTTGGCAAACAACTCTCCTTTCTCAAAACAATCTTTCTCCAGGTGTGTTTTGCTTTTCTAGTTCTCCAAACATTTTAGCTGTTTCTCTGGTTTAACCAATGGGATCAGAGAGGTGTTGTTCCTATTCACCAATCATGGTAAGCCTGTATCAGAACACCTTATAAAAAGGTGGTAAGAATTAGACAATAAAGCTTTTTTTCTATGCTCTTTGCCTTCTGAAATATTTGGACTCTCTCATCTTTGTTCGTGTCCTACCACGACATCAGGTAGTCACAACAAGTATTTAGATCCCTTCTCGGGGTCCCTCAGTCAGCAGAAACACACCCATATGGCAGCACCAGCTCTTCAATCCACTGGGACACCATCTGACTGCTGGGGCTCCCAGGGGAGGGGGATTCAGCCTCCAGGGAGGCGTTCAACAGGAAAAGCTGATGTCCCCTCAGCTTTGATCCCCAGGGTTACCTGCAGAATTATGTGACAGAGATCTGCTGGAGCAAAATCCATCCCCCTGCTATAATCCTGTGGCTATAGATCCCAGCAGCCTCTCCTAATGGTGACTGTGGTACTTCCCAGACATATCCTTGTTCCTCCCAAGGAGAGGCTGGAGGCACAAGGCGTGGAAAGCACGAGTGAACCCTTCTCTAGATCTCCCTAAGGAGATTTTAGGAGAGTTCACCTACTAAGGAGAGGCTGGATACAAATTTTCAGGATCTAAAAGCTGATTAAAAGCTCAGATAAGGTCAGCCTTCCCAAAAAGCTGCTTTTGAAAAGCCCTCTGGTTTCCCTCTTCTCCTTCCTCACCATCCAAAATCCCTCTCCGCCTTCCTGAAGGTGAAAGGAGCTGAGCCACCGAGGGCTGCCAGCGAGGGAGCTCCCCGTGCTGGGCTGCTGGGTGGATTTGTTCGCGCTGGTTTGTGCCTGGGTGGATTTGTTCCCGCTGTTTTGTGCCTGGGTGGATTTGTTCCCGCTGTTTTGCGCCTGGAACTTGCAGCCCAGACAAGGGGCACCGAGTGCCCCGCGCCCTGGGGACAGCGCTGTCCTTGCGCTGCCATCAGGTGCACACAAAGCCGGGAGCCCCTGCAGGAGGAGAGCTCTGCAGAGCTGAAAGGCGATTAGCATATTCCAGGGGGAACTTTTTTGCTCAAAACGAGAATAAACAGAACTGGAGGATTACAAAACCAAACATGGAACATTACATGGAGCAATAATTGCCTCCTATTATTTCCCTGCACTCACCAAAACAGCTATTTAGACAAACAAAAGAGCAAAGAAAGGCAGAGACCAGTGCTGAAAGTTGTTTTATCTCCACTAATCCCCACTGCTTTGATAAGTCTGTAATAGGATCATTTGGCATCTCCAAAGTGCAGCGTCTCAGGAAATTTCTCTGTGCAGGCAGGTGGTGCTCAGGTGTCTGTTCCCAGCTCCCAGCCACGGGGTGATCACGGACTCTGTCAGACTACGGGTGCACAGCAGAGGGAAAAAAATCCCCCTCTATTTTTGTGCATGGATACAGGGGACTTTGTGCACCTTCTCTAGCTGGGACTGCTTCCAAATATTATTTTATTATTGTTTTATTGCCCTTGTTTTCATATTTCATGACCAGACTGCACGACCAGTGGCGAAATCACCATCCCTGGAAGTGTTCAAATGCCATGTGGATGTGACATTTGGGGATATAGGCTAATGGTGAATACCAGTCCTGGAGAATGCTTGTACTCAGTGTGTCTATTTTAACAATTCCATGATTCTGTTGTTACCACTTTAGTCAATATGGATGGTCTTTGGCCAAATCTGGGTGCATTTGCCCAGATCTAAAGCAGCCCATTCCACAAATGCTGTCAGTCATTGGATTGCCACAGAAATTAAAAGCTTTGTTAAATCAAACAACGTTCACACAAGCAGCAGACTCTTGTCTGGGACAATGACAGAAGTTGGGGTCGAGGAGTGTGCCAGGCACCAGGGTTGTGCTGCTCCATCCCAGCTGCTGGAAACAGCAAATCTCAGCATTTGTCCTGAGCCCATAGGAAGCCTTTCTCGGTTGTTTGACACTTTTAGTGCTCACAATGCCCTTTCCCTCTCCATGTTATGTTGTTTTGTACCTAAGACACTCGTGCACTCCATTTTTCATGTGCTATCCAGGAGGTGTGAATTCCCTGCTGGTTCCCAGCCTGGCTCTTTCCCATCCCCTCCCAGCAAGGACCATGTTGCCATCACTGGTGGCAAGGTCCTCATCTCCCACCTGCTCCCAACCCACATGGCACAAGCAAGAAACTTTAATTTTCCTCCAAAACAGTTTTTTTTTCCAGAGGTGGAACACAACAGAGGCCCAAAGGGGTCTGTAGCAGACTCCCAGTCAAAACTGTGGTCTAAAATAGTGAGGACATCAAGTGCATGGCCTTGGTTTGTTTACATGAGTGAGCCAAGAAGAGAAATTCCTCAAGGCCAATCCATGTCATTTGTGTCCAGCTTCATCCCCAAATTAGTTTTGCTAATATGCAGCGCTAGAAATTCACCTTTGCCTGGAATTTATCCCCACTCTCCCATTTTTCTCTTTGTTGCTTAATATTTATGTGTGGAAGAAAAACATGCCCTCTTCCACCAGGAGGGCAGAGATGGATACCTGGAGTTGATCTGGTGGAATGTGGGGGGTTCAGGCACTTTTTTAATGTTGGGTTTAAGATCAATTTTAGCCATTATTTGCCATATCAAAGTTTATGAGCTGTGCACAGAAACTTAATTGCATCAGATTTTTCTGTCAGGAGCTATGCTTTTCTGTCAGATTTTATCACACAACAAAGAATGGTTCATGCACTGCTGCTGGCACATAAGAATTCGTGAGCAGCTGCTGGGGGATAACATTTTCTCCATCAGCTGCTGAACTTTTTACCTGTACAGAGCAGTGTTACCATTGTGCTAGCATAAGAGTAGGGAAGAAAACACCTGAAAACCACCCCAAAAGGACTCTGTTGCACAGAATTAAGGTCATACCACAGCCATGCTCCCTCTTAGCCAATTCCCACCAAAAAAAAAAAAGGTGAAAATAAACTCCTTGATTTTATACATCGCTGATGCTGCTGTGCAGAGGTGGTGCAGTCACACTGTTGTTATCCCTTACACAGAGAAAAAACCTCCTCAATATGTCCCTTCCCCTTGGACACAAGCAGCTGCTGTATTAAACCTTCAATATACGCAGCAGAGGGGGAATAAAGCAAATATTCTATGTGGAAAGTTGCCAGTGATGGGGAAATGTCAGTGCAGAAGTCCTGAACTGGGGTGGGTTTGACAGCAAAAGAGAGATGAACACGTGCCATGCACGCAGGCAGGAAGGTTGTATTTATTGGGAAAGAATTCTCTCTGGTCATTGTGGGGTTTCCCTGCCAGTGGGAAGGGAGAAATTCCCTTCCCTGAGAAGGGAAGGGGGGCTGCCCCGGGAGGAATATTGTCAAGAATCAGAACAGGCTGCCCAGGGAGGTGGTGGAGTCCCCATACCTGGAGGGATTTAGAGCAGGTGGATGTGGCACATGGGGACGTGGGTTAGTGGTGGCTTGGAATCGCTGAGACTCAGAGATCTTAAAGGTCTTTTCCAACCTAAGCAATTCCAGGATTCTGCAAGAATTCTGTAGGGGTTACTCCCACCCCAGAGCAAAACGAACTCTGCCCTCACACCAAGCCCTGCACGATGCACAGATGTCAGTTCCTGCCCCAAAGACCTTCCAGTCTCATCTTCCAGGGTTGGAGAGGAGCAATTCCAGGTCTGGTTTGTATTTCCAGGGAACACCAGGGCTGTTCCCAAGAGCGTATTCCCCGTGGGTGTCTCGGGAGATGTGTACTGGTGACTGCTCCTATTCACAGCAACAATAAGGACTGAAATGAAATATCAGCACCCCATCTCATTCAGCATATCTCGATTTCAAATCTGGGTTTTGTAAAGAATATTGTGAGTATAATACAGCCCCCTCAGTAACCTGCTCTGCTTTATTACACAATCCAGACAAGTTTTCCATTTTTTATTGAATTGGTCACTCAGTCATACTAAACACGGCAGAAAAAGAACAGGAAATAAAAATGAACCAATAAATAAAAGCAGGGTTTCCAAAGCTCTTCTTGCTGAAAGGCAAGCTGGGGAGTTCTTCAGAGTTTATCCAAGAGAAAACCACCTTTCTTAGAATAAAATTGTGCAGTGGAACAGAAAATAAGATGTTACTGCAAATGAAATGTATTCTTTAGTGGCAAAAATTAAAGATGTCATAGGAGATAGGCTTGGGCTGCGTCCATCTCCCCGGCTCTTCCCTGGAAATGATGACAGGATAGAAATGCATGGCCAGCCCAAGCCTCCCATCGAGGAGGGCCGGGCAGGGCCACCTGGTCCCTCTGCCACTCGCCCGTCCCTGCTCACCCCACAGCTTGTTAGTATGTTGGGAAAGTGAAGATGTTTATTTTGCCGTGACATCTTATTTTCTGTTCTGCTGCACAGTGTTATTTTAACCAGAGCAGCCTGCTCCCAGATAAACCCAGAGGAACTGAATGCCCCCGGAAAATCCCGCGCTCAGACGTGTGGGAGTGTGTGAGTGTTGGGGAGAGGGCAGGGCTGGGGCCTGCCGTGCATCCCAGTGGTGTTGTCCTGCTTAGGTCTCCATGGAGAAGGATCCACCTGTGCCTAATATGCAGCTTGGAGGGGCAGGAAAATGAGGATCCCTCCCTGCTGCACGTGCCCGGGGAGGAATGCTCATCTCTTAATGAAACCCGGACTTGAAGAGTCTGTACTCTCTGGGAGGAGTATATTGTGGGCTCCATGGGGTCTTTGTCTCATCAGGCCATGCCGTGAGTATTCCTCTACTCCAAATCCACGTGGATTGGAAAGGTGCTGTTCAATCACCACTTTGCCTCTGAATGCAGCACCTGAAAGTGTCCAAAGACCAGCTTTGGTAGGCAATACAAGACTTCCTCCCTCTCCAGGCCCTGATCCTTGGTGGGATATTTAAGGTATCCAGTAATTAGTGGCCAGGAGGTGACCATGAATTTGTGCTCAGCTTTGGGTTCACGGTGTGTGTGGGAGTGTGGGATCATCTCCCAGATCCTGCTCTGTTCTTGGCCTCAGGAGCTCCCTGTGCAAAGGATTGCCTTGCTTCAACACCCACTGTGTGAAAGTTGTTGTCTTTGATTATTTGAAACGCTCAGATTTCATTGATTCTCCAGCAGTTCTGGCATTAGTTCTTCCATGACATTTTTCCTGATTGACTGTTCATCATGGATGGCTTTTCTCGGATGATGGGACAACTGTCCACTGCATTTGGAGTTAAAAAAAAAAAAAAGCTCAACATGCATATCAAGCCCTCCTTCACATCAGGAATTAATTGGGTGTGAATAAACACCCACTCTAATTAGCATCTCCAGTTTCAAAATTAGGAAATGCCCAGCCTTTAGGCCATGACTGGGTCAGTCGTGGAGCAGAAATCAGTGTTCCTCCTTCAGCTTCACCTCCCTGAGTGTTCAGGTTTGGCCAAATGGCCACAAGAAGCTGCTCCTCCCTGGCCAGCTCTGGTTCTTGGAGTGGGGAGAACCAGAGATCTGGAGAAGTCCATGGTCCGCCTTCTCCAGTGCCCAGCAAAGGTTCAGATGTTCCTGAAGGTGGTTTTCCAGGTTTCACGTGGCACCTAAGGATCCACAGGCCATATTTCAATTCAGTCACAGCCTGGGACAGGAACATTTCATTTCTTTCACTGCCAAACCCAGGTAGATTCAAATTTTGGTCCTCTGCCCAGGAAAACGCAATCCTAATATCCTGATAACCTTGCGCAGTTTAGAACGGGGTCCCCCACCTTCCTTTAAACAAATGATGACAGAGATAGACAGATCTCAAAACACAAAGGAATAGCTTGGGATTGGGATGATGGGATTTGTTACCAGCCCCAAATCAAGGTCTGTAGCCCCTGGACCATGCACATCTTTCCAGCAGCTGCTTTGGTTGCATCGATTCCATCACCTGTGGATTAAAAGCTTTGTTAAATCAAACAACGTTCACACAAGCAGCAGACTCTTGTCTGGGACAATGACAGAACAAACAGTCCCCTCCAGGCACACTTTGAAATCCTGAAGTCCTCCAAGTCCCTAATGATGGAAAAATCTTCCTTGAACTGTCGTTCTTAGCTAACACAACCTAAGCTGGCTGGAATATGACCTCCATGGAGCTGACTCCCAGGATTTCCACTTGTTTTTTGTTTAACCAGGGTTTTCTCTGGACAGCTCCAGATGGGGAACATTCTGTATTCCTAGAGAAAGGATTCCTGCTTATCCCACAGCTTGGGTCAAACTTTCCCATTAGCACAGACAGCTTTTCTTCCCTTTTGGTGGTAATTTAAGTTTCACTTGCTCTTCACTCAGTGTTTGTAATGCAAATGGGAAAATTTTCATTCAGAAAGACCAAAAGGAAACATTTAGTCTTCCTGGGCGTTTCCTCTCAGACTTTTTTAGAGATGCCAGTGAAAGTTTGCAAGTATTTCTGGCCAACCAAGTGACTCAGAAGTGCTGGCTCCTTCCTCCACCTGTAGCCATCCAACCACACTACCTGCACGTCTTCCCTGAGCAGCAGGGCCTACCGGCTCCACCATGGCATGGTTTGTCCTCTCCACAAAACTGGGTTTGGGAGTGTGGAGCTGAAGCTGTTGCAGCTCTTCAGCAGAGTGTGGAAAAGCCCAGACAGCCATTGTCAGCCAATCTTACTTTGCAACAACAGCAGGTAAACAAACGTGTCCTTCCGTGGTGTAATTCACCTGGAAACACCAGACTCTCCTGCCCTTCTCCTCAGCCAGCCCACAGAGGTTGTAAACCCACCCCCAGCTTTGTGATCAGCAGCACCTTATCATTGGAAAGGAGGTGGATGTGGCCCCTGGCCTTGAAGTCAGAAGCCAGGCCCCTTGCTGTGCAGGCAGAAAGGCACTATGGCCCACACAAGGGCGACTGGGTTCTTTGGGAACAGAGGAAAACCCTCAGCGAGGTGACTTTTGTGTGGCCTGGTCAGCTGTGGCAGCAGAAGACCCTGCCATATGCTGTGGCTTATCCCATATGCTGTGGCTTCATATGGGATACCCTCAGTTACCAGGGTGTCTTTCTGCACAGCACTGAACAGCAGCAGCAGGAAATCCAGCTGCTGCCTGTGTGCCCACACATCTGCCTGGTAATCCTGGTGGGTTCCAGGAGATTCCTGCTTTCCTCTCTCATACCAGGAGATGTGGGATGGCGTGGGAATTGAGGGCAGCACGTCCCACAGGCTCCTTTTCACGTGGGCCTTCTGGACACCTCTTTGTTCACCTCTGTGCCCCATTGTGGGAGGAAGTTGGGCCCTTTCAGAACAACTTCTGGGCAGTATTTATGTTTTTCCAAAGGCAAACACTGCTGGAGGCAGTTACCACGTGGCAAGTCTTTGTGAGTGTCCCTCAAAAGCTACAATTAATATTAATGACCAATCAAACACCATCCATGAGAGTCACTCTGCTGTGACAGGCTCAATTTCCAGCCCATGGCACCTTCCCATTCAGCACCTTAATATGGAGCTGACCTTTCCAACAGCTCCAGGAACGAGATCAGCCCAAGGGGATGAATAATGGAAGAACTGTGGGTCACCCAGGTGTCTGCAGTGGTCGCCAGGGAAGGTGTGCCCGTGGGTGGCTGAGGCCACACCTGCCTGGCTGTGTCCCTTCAGTTCCCCACGGCCCCCAGGGTAGCCCAGGGTGAGGCACAAGCCCTTCCTGGCTCCAATTCCCCTCCAAGTCTCAACTCAAGTGCAGGTCCTCGCAGCCCAGAGCAGCACAGGGAACTTGTCCTGAGCCCCAGGCACAAAAACATAGCAGAGCAAGCCCATGAGGAGGTCACTGGGGCTTCTCCCGAGGTCCCAACAGAGTTCTCCAGCAGAAGCAGGGCAGAGCCTCTGGATGCCAAGGAAAAACGTGTATTTTGAGGAAAGGAGGAGGATGTAGAGCTCTGCAAGCCTCCCTCACAAGCTGCTCTGATGGAAGGATGTGCTTTCCATGGCAGTGTTTGCTGAGGACGCAGCCCTGGAGATTTCCCTCCCAGGCTGGTGCAGCACTGGCCGTGCCACGCTGCCTCCTGCCTTGTTTTGTTGCCTGGTCTCACTGCAAAAGGGGAAGTTTCTTCCTCCCTATCCTTGGGAAGGACTATTTCATGGAATGGCATGGGATGAGGCCTCCCTGAAGCCCCACAGTGTGAGCTGGAGGGCAGAGTTTGCTCAAAGGACTGAGTGTCTTTATTATTAACAAGGCAGCAGATCTACTCAGCCTCTCTAAACGTGGGGCATTTGTGGGAGAGGGACAAGAGGGAGGCAGAGGCCCCAGCATTTATCCCCCAGTATGGGAAGCTTGGTGAAGGTGAGAACTAGAGAGGTGGAGGACTCAGACTCCAAAATTGTAATGACTTCATCATCCATCCTGCCCACACCAACCACATCAACTTTCTCCTCAAGCTGTCTGCCAGGGAAGAGGAAGCTCTTCATTATCCTCCGTGCTCCCTTCCCCACACCCCCCGCACGAGAAGAAAGAGAGGAGAGATAATGTTTGAAAAACCACCAGGAAAAAAAAATAACAGTAATACAGAGCTGTCTCCAAAGAGCTGCTTCCCTTGTGTGGCAGGCACCTCCTGGATTAACCTTCTGCACATGCAGAAATGGGGAATGAATAATTGAGCAGCGCAGACGTTGCAGCGCTCCCGTCCCACACACGGCTCCCTCACAAAACCCTCTCCAACAGAGCCTTTTAATGGAGATGGATACAGGGGGAGGCAAAGACAGTGAGCACTGCTCATCTCACGTGTGCAAATGTGAATCTGTCACCAAAATCACCTGCAGCAACCAGCCCGAGGCGTATCCAGCGGGTCTTACAAATAGGTGGGGATGGTGCTGCAGCAGGGGGAGGGATCCTCCCCAAGCCCAGGCCACCAGCACAACCCAGGAAAAAGTTGGACAGTTCCTTCCAAACAGATCCTGGTGGTCAGATCCTTTCACAGAGATCCAAGCAGAGGGTGAGCTCTGAGCAACCCGGGCTGGTGGAAGGTGTCCCTGCCCATGGCAGGGAAGAGCTGGGTGAGCTTTAAGGTCCTTCCAACCCAGGCCATTTTATGATCCTGTGACTCCATGTTGACCTCAGTCCTTTCTTTGCCATGGCTAAGACACACCATCAAGGAATATTGCCTTAGCCCCCAGCAAAAGCTCTTTCCCCTGCCCACAATGAAATGCTTGCAATGGAAGACCTGGGAGAGCAAAAAGTCAACCCTGGAAGAGGACAACCCAGAAGAGGAAAAGTGAGCGAAGGCTGGAGACACTGGAGAAGGAGAAACTTTCCTTTGGAGCTCCTGTTGCACAGGAATTGCCTCATATATTGTGGCACAGATCATCCCATGCCACCAGGATCAGCCTTTGGGCTGACAGATTGGATGGGGATGAATTTCACCTTCCTGGCTCTCCTAAGTGGGGGAAGGAGCCATGGATAGAGTGTCCCTCTGTTGGCCCACACTGCCCCTGTGGCTCTGAACTGGGCACTGGCAGAGCCGTGTCAGGCCTGTCTGTGCCAAGCCATCACAGTTACACAGTCCCAAGGCTCTGGCACAGGAGTGTGGGGTTTGGCTGCCTTCATTATCCCGGTAATTGCAGAGGCCATGCCTGAGCAAACCCAGCACGAGCGTTCAGGAGGAGGTGTCAAGGTTGTCTTTAGGAAGCATCACAGAGCTCTGTTCGTTCGAGTTCAGTGCCACCACTTTGCAGATGAGTGTGGCTGAAGGGCAAAGAGACCCTGTGCTACCCCTTTCTCCACAGTTTTTCCTTCAGGCAGCCTCAGGTGTGTGCCTGAGGGATTGGAAACTGCACACCTGAGCATGGATCCCCTCACCACAGCAGCTTTGCCCTGAAGCCCTCCAGGCCCTGGTGATCTGGGCTTTCCTGGGGGTGCACAGGAGATCCAGCTCTAAGCAGATGCTCTGCCCTGGCTCCTACAGGACAAGCAGTGCCTTTCCCACAGTTTCAGGAAGATCCTTTCCCTGTGCAGTTGTGTGTGATGCCCTGTTGATTGAGCTGCACACACGTGTGAGGTCTGACATGTGCTGCTTCCTGTCCCAAGAGCTGTTGGAAGCTCCTGGCGTGTTCTTAATTAATGTGAGGGCACCTCTGTGACAGCATCTTTGACCCTGTGAGACCTTTAATCCTGTGACAGCCTGGGTTTTTTACACCTTAACAGAGCTCCTTTGGAGACAGCAGTCAGGAATGATCCCACAGCTTCCTGGCCTCTCCTCTCTGCTCCATTCCTCCCCTGTCCCTTGGGAAGCATCCCTGAAGTCCATCTCTGTGTGCAAGCCTGGTGCTGGTGTACACAGCCCTCCCAAATCCTCTGGTTTAGAGGGCCGTGGAGGTAGGATGTGAGTGCTGATCCAGGATGTGGATGTGGTCACTTCCTGAGCAGCTGCCTCCTCATGCCCAGCTGGGGGATGCACAAATGGCAGCTCTGGAAGGAGCAGGAACGTGGAAGAAGCTGGTTTTGATAAAAGCCAAAGTGTTTCTTCTTCTTCTTCTTCTTCTTCTTGTTCTTCTTGTTCTTGTTCTTGTTCTCCTTCTTCTTCTTCTCCTCCTCCTCCTTTTTCTTCTTCTTCTTCTTCTCCTTCTCCTTCTTCTTCTTCTCCTTCTTCTTTTTCTTCTTCTCCTTCTCCTTCTTCTTCTTGTCCATGAATTCTTGGCCCAGAGAGAAGCCTTGGGAGGTCAAGGGACAGAGCTTGTCATGACAGGTGGGTACACCCTAAACACAAGTAGGAGGAGGGATAAAGCTTTTCTGGGGCCGGATCCTCACGGACTAGGTGTAATAAGGATACAGGAATCTCTACCAACGGAGAAGGATCTGCAGCACTGGACTCACACAGACAGCCCTCAACACTCCTGAGTTACTCCCCTTTGGAAGGAGCAGCACTCACATGTTCACAGTCACCTCATGCTGAGTGTGAGGCAGATTCATCCACCAGTTCCTGGAGGCTGGTTGAGTCCCCAAAGCCTTGGTCCTTACAACACAGGAGCTGTGCTGAAGGCAAAGGTGGGTGAAACACAAACTCCTCCAAAGGCAGACCTGCTTCTTGGACTCATTCCAGCCAGGAGAGAGTGGCCAAATAAAGTCTTCACCATCCAGCTGGAATTGTTTATTTTTCTTTCCTAATATTTGTGATTTCTGTGGTGACAAGTCCCTCTTCACCAGTGTCAACTCATTAGGCCTGGTAATGACAACTCCTACTTTTTGTCTAATGAATTCTTCTAATCCCCATTGCCATCATTATCTGTTTACACTTGAAAATGCTTATAATGGTCTCATCTGTCTCTAGTTCCCTTTTCTTTGGTCAACGTGGCAGGCATTTACCTTCATAATTCTTTATTTCTAGCATTAGTACAGGCATAGACAACAGAAAAGGAAGAGAGAGCACATAAACACAGAATTTCTGCCAAAGGTTTTTTTGCTGGCCCACCAAATTCACAGACTTGCTTCCCACCTCTGCAAATAAGAGCCAAAATCCTGGTATGAGTCACAGCTGAACCAGGCCAGGCAGCCTTTGTTTGACCCTCCAGGTATCTGCTGGGGTCCTCCTGGCTCAACTTAGGATGCTGCAAACAGGCAGTCCAATTTACTCTGAAGGAGTGTTTGCCCTCCATGCAGAGGGTTGATGCCAACCAGGGAGCGAGGCAAAGAGTTTGATTCCACCTCTGCCTTCCCAAGGATGGCATCGCTTGAGAGAAAGCATGAGCTGATGTCTAAGGTGGCCACAGCCCCCAAAAAAGAGGCTGCAACCTTAAGTTGTGACAGCTGCAGCAAGGGTGATGTCACTGCACATCTGGGGACTGTGGTTGTGGTCTCTGCTCCCTTTCTCCTGCCCCAGAGCACGGGACTGGTCCCTCCTGTGTCCCCTCCCCTCTGAGCACAGTTTCAGGTCAGGCTGTCAGAGTGCCAGGGCCACTCCGACCTCCCCATCCTAAAGAGGCCCTGTGCAATTTCATTACCCCCTGCAATGTCAAACTGCAGCTTGCTCTCATCCATCCTTTTCCTCCCAGGACTGCCCAGCCCCTCCCTCCCCAGCACCACTGGAGCAAGCTTCCTAAGGTGAATTAACCACATTAAATTTGTCTGTGTTATCTGCACTACCCTGGTGTCGGTTCAGGCGAGGATGATGGATATGGTCCTAACCCGACAGAAATTAGGGAAGTCCACACTGTGTTTTAATAGCAAATGCAGTGATTTGACAGTGAATAATGGAGCTGGTCAGGTTCTATTAGTGGCAGATTAGACCATAATTCAATCTCAAACCTTGCTGTTTTAAGCCTTTCTCACAGACTGTATTAAACCTGACCCAGGTCTGAGGAGGCAGAACGGAAGTGCTCCGTACACAGGGAGGAATTACAGCCCACAGCAACCAGGGGACAAAGCTGCAGTCAGATCCCAGGGGAACACAGTGGCAGCCCAGCCCGGGACCTCCAATTCCAGCACTCAAACTCACCCATCTGAGGTACAATGACACTGGAAAAATCTTCCAAGGGGGCATCACGACATGGGGCTGCACCCACTGGAGAGGGGGCCCAGCCCCACACAGCTGGAATTTTGGGCTGGAAGAACTGGGAATACAGCACAGAGCAGGGGCACATGGGGCTGGAGGGGAAGGATCCAGGGGGTCCGTCCCAGGAAGGATACCAAGAGAGGGATGCAGACAATGGGAAGGCCAGGGTGCCTTGGTGGAGGGTACTGAGTGTCAGTGCTGAAGGAAAGCACCTCTGTGAATATTGGTGCTTCACACGCTTGCAGGGAGAATGCAGGACACAAGGAAGTGCCTAGGGGCGTGAAGAGACAGAAAACCAGGGTTTTTTCAGCAATGGCAAGTCAGGGAAATGTTTCATGGCTTAACTGGGCACTGCAACACCCAGCTGCCATCCTGTCAGTGGTTCTGAGGTAATTTCCCTGTGGATGGCTTCCTGCAGCTCTTCCTTACCCCATCCCTACAAGCCCTGGCCACAGAGTGTTGCCAGCACCTTTGCAAGCTCCGGGCCTGCATTTCAGGCCTGTTTGCAGAGCTTCCTCAGCCATGGGCCTGCCCTGCCTGGGCTCTGTTTGCTGAATGAGAGCGTGATTGAGTACCTGACACGGGGCTGTGTCTTCTGATTGAGAGGAGAATGCTGAATTACTGTAGCAATCATTTATTGAGTACCTAAGATACAGAAAACCTAGCAGAGATAACAATGTCCTGCAGATTAAATCCTCCATTAGAGAGGCTTCACTCAGTAGTTAGGCTTGTAAACATTTTCCCATCAGCTTTCCCTCAGCCTCCATCCCCCCCATGCTGCAAGCTGAGAGAGCAGGCAGGAATTTTGAGCATCTTCTCATTACAAGACACCACAGAGCCCAAAAAAGCCATGAAATCACTGTCCTGCCTCCCATCAGGCAGAAATCTCCCCATCAGCAGCCTCTCTCAACACCCCTGCAGGGCTTTGGCTGACTCTGGTGCTGCAGCAACTTTTGGTCCCTGGATGCCCAGGCTGGTGTCGTTTGGTGGCAGGCACAGGATCAGGGCTGTCACTTCAGAGGGACACAGCCACAGACACCCTGGGGTGATATTTTGCTTCTCTGCTGCTCTCGTGACATCCAGAATCTCCCGTGTCCTCTCTGACTCCCTCTCCAGGAGTTCACAGGAGCTTTCCACGGGACAGCTTTTGAAATTCATTTGCTCTGGACCTCAAACTGGAACGCCAGCAGCAGCACACTGGAGACAGAAAAGCACAGACATTGTAAAGCAGTAGCACAGACAGAGGGAGACCAGCAGGGTTCATTTACACTGAACCACAACCCCTGCTCTTTTAGCTCACTGGAAACTTTGGGGTTTATATCTTGCAGCTCCTGAGTACAGAAGACAATTTCCACCTGGGTAAGACAGCCTCAGGCTATCAACACCCAGAGGCTGCTGGCCTTGGCAGAAAGGGTGGAGTCCATTTGCCATGGGCCACCTCTTCTGGCTTGTGGGAGAGCCAGGACCCCAAGGGAACCCCCTGGGAGACAGTGGCTCTGGCAGGAGACAGCAGCAGAGCTTCCAGTACCTCTGGAAGGGTAGAGGGCCAGGATAAATGATCCATGGATCTGGAAGGGCTGCTGAAACCCACCAGGGAAGCAGAGAGGCTGTGTCTAGGTGGAAGTCCTGCTCTGGAAGGAGCTGCAGCCCCTCACTGCAGCAGAAGAAGCAGAAGACAAGTGGGAGTTTTTCCCAGAAAACTGATGGAGTGAAGGCAAAGGGGAGGACAGCTTCCAAGAGACTTGATGGAGGTATTGTCAGCCTCCCAAGAAGCAGCAGGGGTGGTCGAAATCCCTCCAGGAGGTTATTCCCACATCTTATTTACTTTTGGCCTGCAAGGGCTGGGGGTGCTTTGCTGTTCTCCAGCCAGGACTCGTACATCTCTCCCTCTGGAAATGCAGAGGCCAGGGATCCTGCTGCAGGACACAGAAACCCCTCTGCACCTCTGGCCCTGCAGGCAGCCCTGGAAGCCTCTTTGCTCAGCTGTGCCAGGGCAGCAGCACCTCACAGAGCCCTCTGACACGAGCTGGTGACAAGTGTGCTGGGTGCCAGGGCTGGCTCTCGTGGCTGGTGTGGGAAAGGCTCCCTGAGGTGCCCACACTGCAGCTCAGCAGCTGCTGCCTCCCAGCTGAAGCCCTCCAGGAGACTCCTCAGCACAGCAGGCACTGCAATTACTCACCTCCTGCAGACAGCAGCACTAATGAGGGTGGGTCAGAGCCCTCACACTGCTCATGGGGCTCGGGCTTCCTCACCTGTGCTTCCTGCAGGGGCACAGTCACTGGCTTTATTTTCAGGCCACATTATGGGCCCTACAATACTGCAGGAAACCTTCCCTAGACGAGCTTCCTGGAGCAGTGGGAATGAATCCCTCACCTCACACGGAGCACCACAGGCTCTGCAGGCTTTTCCTTTCTCACAAGTGGTGCTGGTGCCCTCTGAGAGCAGGAGATGCAGCAGCTCAGGAGGACCCTCAGAGCAGATTCCCTCTGAGCCTGTCACAGGGCACCTTCAGCTGAGCTTCCTTCCCCTCTGGAGTTGTGTGCTGGGACAGCCAACAGCTGCAGGAGCCAGACCAGTCTGGAGAGGCTGCTTTTGTGGTGTTTCCTTGATTCTTATCAGCATCACCAGCCCTGGCCAACACCTACGTTTGTATCTGTGAACCCACAGAATCCCCGGACGGCTCGGGTTGGAAGGGACCTTAAAGCTCACCCAGTTCCACCCCCTGCCGTGGGCAGGGACACCTTCCACTATCCCAGGTTGCTCCAAGCCCCATCCAGAGCTTCAGGGATGAGGCAGACAGCTGCTCTGGGCAGGCTGTGCCGGAGCCAGAAGCGTGGGTGCCCCAGGCAAACACCTTCCAGCAGTGACCAGGAGCCACCACCAGGCCAGCCACCCCCAGGGACCCCTTGCACGTGTCCTGCTGGACTTTGCCATGTGGGAACCTCATGATGGTCCCCTTGGGTGCCACCACTGCCCATCACTCCCTGAATGCCCTCCTAAAGCTCTGTCACCCTCCAGGTGCAGGTGTGGGATCCCTGGGCCTGCTGGGGATGACAACCCTTGTCCTGTCCGGGTGGTTCCCACATGGCACGTGCCAAACTACCTAAATAATGTACCAACCATGCCTGTCAATAATGGTGTGGTGAGATGGGTGCTGAAATTCCATCCCTCCAGACAGCCATTCCATAAGGGAGAGAAAGGAACACGCTCTCTGTAATGCTGTGCATTAGAGAACATTTATGCTGCTAAACCCAGCTTTAGGGCAGCACCTAAACAATTCTGTCATGGTCTCAGTGGGACTCTGGAGTCCAAATGGGAGCTCTGGGAGACTTCAAAGGTGGGAGATGGGACAAAAAATAGCAATTCCATATCTTATGGACAAAAAATAGCAATTCCATATCTTATGGACAGAAAATAGCAATCCTGTGTCTTACACTGCTCTGTCACTGGTGTAAAGCAGCTTACACAAAGCAACAGGCCAGTGTGCAGCAATAAGGAACCAACACCCCAGCAGCTTCCAAGACATCTAACCAGCAGCTCCTGTGCTTCCCCTGAGCACACAAATCCACCTGAGGCCTGACCATTCCCCAAGGCAATGAGAGGAGGCTGTTTGCATCACGCTTCCATGGCTCTTTTAGGGGCTCTCCAGCTCTGTCGTCTCCTGGTGCCTCAACGACCTGGGAAAACATGGAAGAGGTGTAAAATACATTCTTAACACCAGCCATAAACGTGCCCACCAGGTCGGTATGGGGGCAGTCAGTGATGCTGCCAGGGTAAAACTCAGGATTTGCAGTGGCAGCAGCAGGGAGGGCAACGTGGCAGGAACTTTTTTGGCAACCCTGATCAGAATCCGTAACATCCTCAGCAGGAGTGCTGTGATTCCTGCTGCTGTTTCCCAGCATTGCAGCAAGTACAGGGCTGTTGTAGCTTAACCTGTGTCAGGGGTCAACTTTATAGCCAGGGAAAAGTGGGATGGGGAATCTAAACTTCCTGGTGCTACCACCTCTGGAGTGTGTGGAAGTCTGCTGGGAAGACAGAGGAACATAAGGATGGGTAGGACACCATCCAGTAGGTTGGGGTTTGGAGGAACAGGCTGGAAAATAACCTTGGGAATGCAAGCATTGCCTTCTGCAGAACCGTGCCCTCACACCTCCTCCTGGATCAGTTTTCGTTTCAGCTTTTAATGGATCCAGCAGATGTTGGAGCAGGTGGGGTTTGTGGTGCTTCTTCCCCCGAAACCTGCGGCCTCCCTGAGGGGGTGCAGCTGGCTGCCCCAGCACACTCCGTAAAGAACGGGCAGTGCTGCTTCTTTAAAACTGATGGAAACCTGAAAAGCTGTCATTAAAAGCTGGGTGGTTGTCCCCACGTGAAAATGTTCACGTTTTCCCTGTGTGATGTCTTCATCGTAAGTCACCGTGAGCAAAGAGCAAGTGAAGTCAAGGAGGGTGTGTCTGGTGGGCTGGGGAAGAGGGACATCTCCTGAGCCCCATGTGGCCACTCAGAGTTCTGTGGGGACATTAAATGAGCTGAAACCTCCTAAAGAGCGAGCCAGGATTTTACCACAGTAAATGACACCTGCAAATACTCCTGGAAAGACGTGGACAATCTCAGGGTCCATAACTGTGGCCAAATACACTGACTTGAAAAAGGTGGGGCTTCCTGCAGCTTCTTCCCAATTCTGCTCTACAAGGAAAGAGGTTCATCTCTGGAAACGCTCACCCTGAGGGAGCCAGACCTTAAAAACAAGGAGAAGGAAAAGGTTTAAGGTCAGCACATAAAACCATCGGGAAACGCACATTCCTCACCAAACTGGTGCTGCTGGAGGAAGCCACAATGCAGAGAGAATTGTGAGCACTTCCCAGGGATCTCTGTGCAACACAACCCTTCCATCCAGGAAATGGGATCAGTGATAGCGCTCCCACAGCTATAGGACACGAAAAGTGCAAGGGGGACGATTGTAAGTTTGGAGAAAACGAGACATTTAGTGTCCAGAGTCAGTCCCACGTATTGGCAATGTCCATAAATCCCCAAAAAGACTGAAGGTGTGACAATATCAAAAGGTTGCTGAGAAATCACCCGTTCCTCTGCTTCAAGGTTCACACTGAAGAGATTGCTTTCCCTGGCTGCAGAGACAATATTTCATGGAGTGGGGATACCTGGAGTCAGTCCTCTTGGGACTTGGAGTGAGAAAAAAAGAATCATGTTCAGTGCACTGAAGCATTTCATAACTGAGCTTCAGAGAAAGTCAATCCCAAATATTTTAGTCAGGGCCAGGAGAATTCGAGGTGCATGTGGGGGGTCCAGGCCAGCTGTGCCACGCCCAGAGGTGACCTGTATTGGTGTTAATGACTCCAAAACCTCACTAAAGCAAATTAAAGACCATGCAGCAAATAAACATTTTGAAGAGCATTCTGATTTTAAACTCAATTTTTAAATTTAATTACTCCGAGTTGAGGGCAGTGGCAGCAATCCTCATTCTCACTACAGACACAAGAAGTTAAATCTGTGGGATGGTACTAAAATCATTTGTGTGTTGCACTGATCAATCAGAAGCAGAAACCATCCCCTTGACTGCCAAATGTTTCCTGGGAATATTTATTCCTACCAAAATGCTCTCTCCATCAAACATTGGAGACAAACAACAAACACTGTGGCTGTTCAGTCTGGAAAGAAGCTGGGGAGACCTCAGAGCACCTTCCAGAATCTGAAGGTGCTACAAGGAAGCTGGAGAGGGATTCTTCATAAGGAACTGGAGTCAGAGGGCAAGGAGGGACGGCTCAAACTGAAAGAGGGGAAATTTGGGTCACAGAGACACAAGAAATCCTTCCCTGGGAGGGTGGGCAGGCCCTGGCACAGGTTACCCAGAGGAGCTGTGGCTGTCCCTGGATCTCTGGAAGTGTCCAAGGCCAGGCTGGATGGGGCTTGGAGCAACCTGGGACAGTGGAAGGGCTAAAAGATGGGCTTTAATGTCCTTTCAACCCAAATCATTCTGGCATCCCCTAATTCTGTTGTTTGAGCCAGCCACTCTCACGATTACAAATAAAATCCTCTTTCCTGAGCCCTGAGCCCTTTTTTCACCTTCTGAGGAGCTCTGCCCCCTGCCTGGGTGAGAACCATCCACAGGGAACAGTTCCCAGCACCAGCCAGGACCCTGGGCGTAGTCAGAAGGGAAGATCTGCAGCACCAAACCCGAGGCCTCAAAGAGCAGCACAGTTTTGCTCTTTACTGGTGCAGCACCAGGAGGATCCAGACAAACCACGGGCAAGCCCAGAGTAATTTTATCCTGATATGCCTGTCTAAACCACAGATAGCTCTTCAGGAGGGTTCTCCCTCGCTTGGTAATTTAACGCTTGATATATAGGAAAAATTAGAATTAAAATGTGCCCGGCTGCTTCCTTCATTCCTGATTCCGTTTAGAAATATCTCACATCTTGCCACCAAAACGAACTAAACTGCTTGGAGACGTTTTAGAGCCTGCATTTTATTTTTAGACAAGCCTGTGTGATTTAGGATCCCAAACTCCACTGAAGTTTGCACAGATCTGGTTACCACATTTAAATCCCAGCCCTGGCATGGGAGGAGTGATAGGTCTTCCACTATCCCAGATTGTTCCAAGCCCCATCCAGCCTGGCCTTGGACACTTCCAGGGCCAGCCACAGCTTCTCTGGGCAAGCTCTTGAAAGACCACAAGGATGTGGACCTGTGAAAGACAATCAGCCAGCGATGGCTGAACCCCAGAGGACAAAGAGCTGGAGTTGGGTTTAGCAGGAGACTTTCTCGAGACTTTAGCAGGGTGAGCTGCACCCGGAGCCTGCTGCTCCTCCCGCCATGGGGACAGCAAGGAAAGGAAACCAGATCCTTGCCTTGCCTTTCTCCGGCTTCCCCAAGGCTCTCCCAGCAGCAGCCGCGTGCACGTGATGCCGCGGAGAAGATGCCTGAAGAGGCAGAGGCAGTTCTGAGTTCCACAGCACGCTTCTGCAAGAGGAGAAGGCGAGGACTACACTGGACCCTCATTAATCCCAGGAGATGGAGACCACGGGACAAAGGAGCTAGCGGGACCTCCCACGTCTGCGCCGCGCGGGAGCCTGGGTCCTTCACAGACACTTCTGGGATTTCTTATTAAAAACGGGATTCTTGGGCTGGGCACAAAACAAAAGAAACACGAGGCTTAAAGCGTTATGCGAGAGCCCGAGAAGTGGCCACAGGTCAACACTGTGCCACCAGAGAAGTGAATTCCAGGATGCTTAACGTCCCTCTCCACCGCTTTGTTTTTCCCGGAGCCCGCAAAACGAACGGAGATGTTGCAGCTTGGAGAGCCCAGAGTGGAGATGGTGGGTGAGGAACAAAATCCATCCCTTTCCAAATCCAGGGAGTTAAGCGTTTGTGAGAAAATGTCCTCTCTGCACTCATCAGGAGGGGAAAGACATAAGAAGGGAAGAAAAAGAGGGGAAGGGACAATGAGAAAGTTCTGGTTTTAATCCCGATGAGCCAAGTGCAGAAGATGGAGCCTAAACAGATTTTGTGACCCAAACACAGGGTAGACTGTGAGGTTTGGCTGCTTTTCCAGGAAAGCTTTGCAGAAAGCTGTCACCCAGTGCCTCCAAATAAAGCACAGAGATCCCAGGAAAGGCAATATCCTGGGAGATGTGTGGAAGGACAATGATCAGGGAACACTTTCTTGTCAAAACCTTGCATTTCAAAAAGGAAGGGCTGGTGATAAATCTAGGTTGGGAAGACAGAAAAAAAAAAGTTAGGGCAGATATGTAAAAAATCTGGGTCAACCAGGTGATTAATTGATCAACTGATCAAGTGTTTGATCAATAAAAGAGAGAGGACTGTGCCAAGGACTGGAACGAGGAAGGTGATAAAAGGAAGGGAAAAAGGCTGGGAAAAATCCCCTTAAGGAATGCCCAAATCATCTACAATGCCTCTTCTCCAATAAACAGCAACACATTTAAGTCTTTCAGCGTTCCCTAATTATTCTGGACATGAGACCGGAGTGCTGCTTTCCCTGGGCAGTATGAACTCGTCCATGAAATGCCATCTTTAGGAGCACAGAAAGTTTCCTGTATTTATGAGGCAGACACCCATTTATTGGTGCTAGTGTGTGCCCTGAGCAGGAGGAGAGCTGCTACAGCTACATGAATTTATTGATGGCAATTTCGGTCTGACCAAGTCTTTCCTTCCCTGGAAAGGTAAATGATCTATGGATGCTGCCATCCAAGCGCCCTGGGAGCTGGGCAGGGTGGCACAATGACATCCAAGCAAGCAGGGTCGGGTCTGGGTGCTGCTGCTGCTGCAGGGAACTGGAGGCTCCCCAGGTTGCCACAGCAGGGATGGACTTGGCTGCCAAGACCTGCATCCTGAGACAGGGGGAAGGGGAAGGAAGTTTCCCAGAAGGAAATCTAAGTTGGAGCTGGAACCAGCACCAAGTGATCATCACAAGGGTGAGCAATTAATGATCAATCCAAAATCTGCACTTGTTTCCTTCCTCGAGCACAAAGTGAGGCCAGCTACTTAAACTCCACTGCATAGAACCAAATTCGCTCCATCAGAAACGCAACACCCGAGCAGAAATTCCCGTGTTTGCCTGGCTCCGAGGCCAAACTGCAAGAAGCAGGTGCTCAAAGCACCAGTGTTTGCCCAAGGGATGCTGGCAGGGTACCCTGAGCGTGTTTCCATGAGGGGATGCATTCCTGGGGCTGGTGACTGACTCTGCCTCAGCTCCTGCTCCGGTCTCTCCGGAGGGACGTGGGGAACTGGGAGACTGGCATTTCTCCAGCTCTGTTTGCACTCATCCCGGCACAAGGGAACCTCCTGCCCCACACCAGACACCGCAAACAGACCCGGCTCACAGACACCAAGCTCCAAAGTCAAGCAAGACAATTTGCAATAAAAAAGTCCCAATATTTGTAAATACATGCGTCCCTCATGCACAGCACCAGTTAATCAGAGAGGCGGGGAATGAGAGAATGGCTTGGGTTGGAAGGGACCTTGAAGGTCGTCTCATTCCAATCCCCTGCCGTGGGGGGGGACACACCCCAGTTAAAAAAAACAAACTCTCAAAAGGATCTGACACTTCAGGAGTTAAAGACAACTAAAGGGCCAACCTGCCCATGGCAAACATAACGTTTCCAACCAAGCTTCTCTCACAAAATTAGCACGACCTCAGCTCCCTCAGCTTCCTTACAATTCAAACTCCACAGTTTCAAGGAGCATTGGAAGTTTCTCGGCCAGGGTGTCTCCCATTCTTCTTTTTTCCTTCTTTCTCTGCTTTGTCACAGCATCCAAGAGGTTTTCCTGGTGGGGATGTAGAAAGTGTGTTATCGTTCCTGGGTGAAGAGGAGAAGCAAACAGGAACCTGTGTTACACTCCCAGACAGGGCTGATTAATTTGCAGTTAACATCCGCTCGCTTCATTATCCCTTCATCGGAGCCTGACAAATGTGCAAACAACAATGAAAAATAGAAATTAATAGGAGTATTAGCACTGCACACAACCTGCTATAGATTTAATCCCCGCAACAGAACATATGGATGTGTTACACCTTCTTTCTCTGTAATGACCTCATACCCACCCCCCTGTCCTTGGGCAGAAATCTATTTAAATTTAAAGAGATCTATTTATATACACACACGTGTGTGTGTGTGTCCATGTCTATCCGTACGCATGGGTACACGTGGAGGGCAAGGTTTGCTCATCACTTATTAATTGAGGCTGGGAAAAGCACTTGGACTAAACTAAAGCACCTGGACAATTTGACCTTCTCTTCCCAATGTTTCAGCAAGGGCAGGGGCCTGTGGGTCCCCGTCCCCAGCTGGCTCCACACTGGAGGAGGAGGATCAACACAGGCTGGGAGCAGAGAGAAACACCCTGATACCACCCATCATCCTGCCCCCAAGAGAGAAGGCATCAGAGCACTTCTTCTCCTCATTATTCTAATTTTCAGCTCCTTTCCATGGTTTTTGGTTCTCGTCTGCTCGTCTCGGAAGGTGCTTTTCACCGGGACACCACGGAGAGCTCACGGAGGAGCTGCGTTGGAGCGGGAAGCGAATGCTGTCCCATTTTTCTGTAGGCATCTCCTCCAGCCCTGCTGCTATTTGAAGAGGCATGCGTGGGCTGGGAGGCCAAGAGGTGATTAAAAAATTATATTAAAGCATGTTTGTGCCAAACCTCCGTAGTCCCTCGGGTCAGGCAATGTCACCGCAGCAGAGTGAAAATCCACAGTGGGGAGTTGCCCGGGTGTTTGTATATCCTCCAGGAAAACCTGAGGGTCTGGAAGGAAACAGGGGATTTCAATCATTGCTACTTTCCTCGCTGAAATCCCCTTGAAAGAAATGCTATTGAAAGAGCTCCTCATCCACCCTTCAAGGTGACCTGCAAATGAGGAAAAATGGGTTTGCGGCCTTATTTTTGGCTGAGTTACGAAGGCCGGGAAAGTTGGCAGGGATTCGAAGCAACACTGGGATTTAATTTTCTTTTTCTCTATTTTTCTATTTAATTTTTTTTTTCTGCTAGAAATGTAGTTCTTGTTTTGCCTGGCACTTGGTGGGCAAAGAGGGAACCCGTGAAATCCAGCCACGACAGGGTACATCTGAAAGAAGGACACACAGTCACACCAGCTCCTGGTTTGCCTCCAAAGGAGGGAAGGGAATACTTTTGGCTGCAGGAGGGAGGTGGGAGAGAAGGCATTTGTTTGGCTTCTGTTGGCCTCTATTTAACTCCCTGATCTAAGGAAATCTTGGGTGAAAGTAAGGCTCTGATAAAGATCTAATTCCTTTTCTTCTTTCAGTGCCTGCTGGGGGAATTCCCACGTAAGTAGGGCTGGAAGGAGTAGGAGGAGAGGGGAAAAACCCTTGTCTATGTCAGGAAAAAAACTGACTCACGCTAACAGCTCACAGGGAAGGAAGGAGGCAAACATTAAAATGCCTACACGGAAATTTGGAGAAATTAGAAGCAATTAAACACTCTAAATCAGAGGGCTCTGACCTTGCTAAGGAAGAAAACCCGGATGTGGCAGCCAAAAGATAAACCAGGAAAAATAAAACTTGGGCAAGCGGGGAGCAGGGACCTTGTTCAAACCAGAGCGGGTTTGGTGTGTAAAGCTCTGTCAGGGAGGGGGGCACTGACGGGCGATACGAGACAGGGCTCCCCGCGACACCAGCGATGGGCATCACCCCCCGTGCCCCCCGGGTGTCCCCAGACGTGGCAGCCCCTGTGGGTCCCCTCAGCCTCCCAGCCCCGCCGGCCGAGCGGTGCCGCTGCCACCCCCGGTGCCCGGCGGGGGACGAGCGGCAGCAGCGCCTTTTCTGTCTCCCTTCAAAGCCTCACGCTCATTCCAAAGCCGAAAACGTTGGAGCCAGCAGCGACCGGACCCTGCTCTTCTGGGACACCCAAAAGGTTTCACCGCTGTCGCTTGCAGGGAGGGGCTGAGCTCTGGTGGCACCACCTCTGACCACACTGGGCAAACAGCAGCAGTGCCACCCTCCGAGAGAGGGGACAGCAGCCAGAGCACTGCAAAGCCCTGCTGGTGCCTTCGAACTGTTTTTCCCTACACACAGCACCACAACACAACAGCCTGGTCTGTACTTCCCCGGGAATGGAGATCCCTGATTTTCCAGAGGCCTTGTGGGGTCAGGGAGATCGGACACCAAACCTGCCACCGACTGAGAAATTTGCTCTGGGATTGTCCAAAGGACGGTCCGCAGCTGTAAGACAAAGGAAAAATACCTGTTTTGACTGAATTTCATTTTTATTTTGAATTTCTAATTCTTGCTCTTGGGAGGAGGTGTCCATCATCCCCTACCCCAGAAGGCCTCGCTTTTTTCCACACCAATTTGACATTTTTCACAAATCTAAACTTTTCCTGCTGAAAACCAGGAGGCTGGATCCTGGCTTGCAGCTCCAGGAAAGCAGTGACAGCAAGAGGCAGGACCTGGCTGCTCCCAGGGTCTCCTACCAGGAGTCTGCTCCACCAGGTGGTCCCAGTTCCTCAAGCTTCGCCCTCTCCATGCAAAACCTGAGAAATGTGAGGATGCCAAATAACCATGGGAAGAGCTCCTGAGATGGGAGGCTGAGGAAGAAGGGTTGAGGAGGCACCAGACAGAGCCCATTGGTGCCCGTTTATCCCCTGGACACGCAGATCACTCTGTGGTTCTGCTCATTTCACACAAACATCATTTGGGAAAGCCAAAAGAAAATTATTTACTCACCAGCCCTGGCACCAACACCACGCAGGAATTCTCTGAGCACAGTGGAGGAGTCAGGAGACAACCCTAAGGAAAAACCTGGGGAGCAGCTGAACCTTGTTCCCCATGGGCCAGAAGTTGGGGTGTCATCCAGAGTGAGAAAAGAAACAAATTAAGCAGCAGGCTGAAAATTGTTCACAATGGGTCATTAGACACAAGTGCAGGACACCAGCCCAGACAGGATGGGACCACGTTGGAATTCTAGCAGGAGTGAGGTTATGAGCCCCTGACAGGTCAATTGAGCAGGGAGCCAGGCTGGGCCTCCTCAAGAACCTTCTCTGTCGAGATCCACAGCAGCAGCAAGATCCTCCAAAATTGCAAGTCCCAAATCCAAAGTCAAGCCACTATTAAAGGAAAGACATTTACAAGATCTAAAACTCTGCTCTGCAGAGGTATTAAGATGTTGGAACTAAACCTGCCTTATTCCCGCTCCTGGTTGCATTTTAAGGAAACCTTTTAAAAGGATTATCTTCAGGAACTCTCTTTCAACAGCCTTCCCTTTAAGAGTCCTTCATGGTGATAGCACTATTAATTATGCTATGCGATATGATTATGTATTTGTTCAGGTCTGGCTTGGAAACACGAGGCAGGGGAACATCTGCAGGTGTCACTTCCAACGCCGAGCCTGGGAACTCCGGCCTTTGATGTGGAACGTGTGGGCTCTGCGCAGGGCAGGCACCCACCAGGTGCTGGGCTCTCCAGTGCCACCAGCCTGTTTGATCCGGGGGGGGGTTGCCTGCTGCCTTTATTTGCACGGGGAGTTTTGGGAAAGGCTGGCGAGGGCCCCAAGAGCACCGGCTTGGAGCTGCTTAACGGCCACCGGCAGGAAAATTCTGTGTGGATCTATATCCGTATCTGGCTGGAGATAAAGATGTATGTTTTTATCTATATATAGAGAGGCACTGCCAAGTCTGTCTGCCTCTCTATTTACCTGCTTTTAACAAGAAAAAAGCAACTTCCTGCACAGCTCTTGCCACTGCATTTAAAGCAGAAAAAGAAGTTTTTCCTCATCCCTCCACTCCCGGCCTCGGCAAAGGCATCCGGGAAATGACGGATGGTTTGGCAGCCTCCGTCTTTGGGCGCACGGCTCATCCTCCCTGGAGCCATTCCTGCCAGGAAGGGCCACCACACCGAGAGCACAGGGACAGGGAAGTCACCCCTGTCCCCACCTCATGCCCAGCGAGGCAGAGCCACGGGAAGGGCTCGCCCAGGTGGGGGTGGTTTGGTACTTGGGGGTGTCGGGGAAGAGGTTTAGGTTTGCTCTCCGGCCACTCTCTTGCAAGGGAATCTGGATCTCAGCTCCAGGTGCCATCCAAAATGCAAACAAATACAGCCGTGGTGGCCCTGGGGTTTGGGAGGTCAGAGGCCGCCGGGCTGAGCCGTGCCGTGTGCTCTGTGCTCGGCCGAGCTTGTGCCAGAGAGCACCCAAAACACGGGCACCATGGGTGCCCCAGCCCTCCTGAGGGACACGTGCTGACAATTTGGGGAAATATTTTATGTTTCAATCCAGATGTTCTGCTCCAATTCAGAGCCTCTGCGTGTGCTCAGGCATCACATATATCGTGGCGTATCTACAGCATAGGCAGGCTGGGTGGTGGTTAGATCTGGGGCCGTGGATATACGGATGCTGTAAATAGCTGTACAAAATGTGTATGTTTTATTTTAGAGGCAGAGAATGAACTGTTGGTGTCACACAGGCACAGGGAAGCAGCACATACATGTTGAGCACACGAACCCTGCTCTCTGTATATTAAATATATACAATATATACATACAGACACATCTATAACACCTGCACTGCACATATTACTTATAGATATACACTGACTCTTTTTTTCCCAACTAAACCGTTTTCTTTTTCACATTGCTAATTTACTCAAAGTCTGCAACATGAAAGAGGAGCTGGGGAGAGGAGGAGAAGGGAAACTTCACTTTACCTACTCCAGCTGAATCTCATATAATTTCTTTTTTTTAAGGAAACTTCATTGTATATTCCAGAAAAGTATATTGGTGGGGTAGGTTTACCAGAGGCAGAGAGAATGTGCAGGGAGTGAGAAAGTGAATTGATGGATGGATGGTTAAATGAATATAAATGAACTGATACCTTTACAGGAAAATAACATTTCTTTTCTTTTTTTTTTTTATTCTATAGATCAGTGGGTTTTGTATCTGTAATTCTTTCATATCAGCAAAGAGGAAATAAACTCCCATGTAAATCATTTTCCCCCCATCTGGAAGCATATTAAAAGCATGCCTTTTTTTTTTTTTTTCTTTTAAGCAGAGCCTTTTTTCCCCCTATTTGCTTATCGGTTCATCCACCATTACATTTTAAATGAAATTGCAAGACCCCCCTCTCCTCCTTTCCCCCCCACACCACCCCCCCCTCCCCGCCTCCCAAATTCCGGGCTGATGTCGGAAAGAGGGAATCAGCCTCTCCCATGCTTTAGAATAACTGACCTAGATTCAATTACAGATAGACCCGGCGGAGAGGACGGCACCTCGCTGCCTTCTCAGGGGTCTCTTAAAAAAAAAAANAAATCATTTCCCCCCCATCTGGAAGCATATTAAAAGCATGCCTTTTTTTTTTTTTTTTCTTTTAAGCAGAGCCTTTTTTCCCCCTATTTGCTTATCGGTTCATCCACCATTACATTTTAAATGAAATTGCAAGACCCCCCTCTCCTCCTTTCCCCCCCACACCACCCCCCCCTCCCCGCCTCCCAAATTCCGGGCTGATGTCGGAAAGAGGGAATCAGCCTCTCCCATGCTTTAGAATAACTGACCTAGATTCAATTACAGATAGACCCGGCGGAGAGGACGGCACCTCGCTGCCTTCTCAGGGGTCTCTTAAAAAAAAAAAAAANTAGATCAGTGGGTTTTGTATCTGTAATTCTTTCATATCAGCAAAGAGGAAATAAACTCCCATGTAAATCATTTTCCCCCCATCTGGAAGCATATTAAAAGCATGCCTTTTTTTTTTTTTTNATAAAACACCCCCAAAAAGAGGAGAAAAAAAATGGGGGCGAACAGGCAAACAGACGCTTCCCACCAAGTGCTGCGAGCGCCCGAGCATCCCTCTCCCCGCAGCGCCCGCACCGACGGCGCGACCCCGCCGCTGTCCCACCGGCAGGCAGGGGGGATGCTCGCCCTCCCCGGCCGTGTTTTTTGGGGGGCCGCCTGGGGAAGGATAGCTTTTGGGAGGTGGAGGGGCCTCGCGGTTCTCCCCGCTGCTTCCCGGGCGGGAGCGAGCGGCCAGCGGAGAGCAGCGCGGAGCAGCGCGGAGCNGAGCCTTTTTTCCCCCTATTTGCTTATCGGTTCATCCACCATTACATTTTAAATGAAATTGCAAGACCCCCCTCTCCTCCTTTCCCCCCCACACCACCCCCCCCTCCCCGCCTCCCAAATTCCGGGCTGATGTCGGAAAGAGGGAATCAGCCTCTCCCATGCTTTAGAATAACTGACCTAGATTCAATTACAGATAGACCCGGCGGAGAGGACGGCACCTCGCTGCCTTCTCAGGGGTCTCTTAAAAAAAAAAAAAAAAAAAAAAAAGGCAGAAAATGGGAAAATAAAACACCCCCAAAAAGAGGAGAAAAAAAATGGGGGCGAACAGGCAAACAGACGCTTCCCACCAAGTGCTGCGAGCGCCCGAGCATCCCTCTCCCCGCAGCGCCCGCACCGACGGCGCGACCCCGCCGCTGTCCCACCGGCAGGCTGGGGGGATGCTCGCCCTCCCCGGGCGCGTTTTTTGGGGGGCCGCCTGGGGAAGGATAGCTTTTGGGAGGTGGAGGGGCCTCGCGGTTCTCCCCGCTGCTTCCCGGGCGGGAGCGAGCGGCCAGCGGAGAGCAGCGCGGAGCAGCGCGGAGCAGCGCGGAGCTCCCTCCCTCCTTTCTTGCCTTCCCCCGGGAGCGGGCCGGCATCGGGGGGTCCCGGGCGGCTGCCCCCCACTCCCGGGGGGCTGCGACCGCAGGGGGAGGGAGGAGAAAGGGGGCTCGGGGTCCGCAAGGCTTGTTTCATTTCAAAGTGGGACCGGGGCCGCTCCAGGACGCGCCGCTCGCAAATATAATCTTCATATTCAGTTCAATGGAGTCTCCTTATAATTTACAGCGGAGAGATAAGGCTGGAGGATGCAATGAAAAAAAAAATCTGAAGTCATCCTCTCCCCCCCTGTACTGCGCTGCACCTTGGGCAGCGGAGCAGAATCCAGAATCTCAACTTCTCCCGACATATGTTTCCAGCAGATAAGTAAACAATCTGGACGTGAAATGAAAATTTTAATTAATGCAGTAATGCTATTACACCTCAAGTGTGCAAATCCCATTGCCTTGCACTGTGACAATGGGTGGGGAGGAGGAAAGAAAGCAGACAGACAACAAACCACAAGCAAATTCTAATCTGGGTTTTGCTTTTCACTCGGCTCCAATTGTTTTCATAGTTTGTTTCCTTTGAATTAATCTCATCCTTATATTTCAATAATTACCAGCTACTCATCTCTTCCCCTCTTTCTCTCACCCACTCAAAGAGCCGGCTCCCGCTCCCTCGCTCTCCTCTTTTAAATTGGGATCAACCTGGATTTAATTTCGGGGCTTTTAGGCGTACACATGTTGCCTTGTTGCAGCGTGGACCTGCACAGACCCTGCACGTTAATTCTTGTTTAGCTTTCCGAATGAGGAGCGTTCAGGAATAAAGAAGTATTTTTTCCCTAATAAAAAGGGAAGGAAAAAAAGAGAAAGGAATAATAATTATAATAAAGGCTGCGTTGTCTCTTTGATGTTGGTATAAAACACCCCAACTCGAATAGAGGCGTGTGAAGGGAGAGAAGAGAGACGAGGAGGCAAAATTAAGGACCGAAAGAGGAAAAAAAAAATAATAGAAAGGGTAAATTACAGACACATCAAAAGCCCCGAGGCTCCCTCGCTCCGGAGCGCGGCGCAGCGCGGAGAGCTCAGCCCGCGTCCCCCGGCGGCACCGGGCTCCTGCAGCCCCCCGAGGGGACGGGGAGCAGCCGGGGCTGGGCTGCCTTTACCTCGACATTTTGCGTTATAGGCCTTTGGAATGATTTCGTGGTATTTTTTAGGAGAGGCGGTGAGGACGCTGCGGCGGGGGGACCCTGGTGCGGCTCCCGCAGCCCCTCGCCGGCCCTCGGCAGCCCCGCCAGGGTCCCCGGCCCGGCCCGGCCGGTCGGGGCCGCTGCCAGCGCAGGGAGAGGAGGAGGAGGAGGAGGATGTGTTTCTGATCACCGCTTACTTTTAAACACTACAATCAAGGAATGTAGCCAGGAGGTCGGGCCTGGAATAAAACCGTAAAATCAGAATTGCAATCTTTTTGATGCTTCAAAGTCTCTTTGAATGCCTTTGATACACTCAATAGCAAATTTACTGGGCTATTATCACTAATAAGCAGAAATAAGTAATATCTCTCAGAGACGTCTATGGGCTTAATGTGTCCTTTAAAATAAAGTTTTTTAACATCACTTAATTCCCCTTCTGTCTTTGTCTCTCCTGCAGCAGAGCTCCCTGGCGATGGCACAGCTACACCTGGGAGCCAGCGAGGGCTGCGAGGGCTCTCCCGGTCCCCTCGGCCTCCCGAGATCTTTTCTCCCTCTCTCTTATCTGGTTTTTTGTTTAAAGCAAGGTCAGAGTGGATGATTTTAAGTGTCTAGGTGGTCCTGCAGGCAACACTGAACCGAACTATTTCCGGAGAGGAGAGGAGAGGAGAGGAGAGGAGAGGAGAGGAGAGGAGAGGAGAGGAGAGGAGAGGAGAGGAGAGGAGAGGAGAGGAGAGGGGAGGGGGGGAAGGGGGAGGAGAGGAGAGGAGAGGAGAG
>WAAE01016093.1:43482-58646 GCA_013400495.1 Nicator chloris
GGGCCGCCCCCTGCCCCCGCCCGCCCGCGTCCGGCAGCGACCGGGGAGAGAAACGAGATGTCGGGGGGAACTCCCGGGACGGGCGGGGGGCGACCGGCCCGGCCCCTCCGGGATCCCCCCGCGCCTCTCCGCCCGAAACTTCGCCTCCTGCCCGAGGGGAGCTTCCGCCGCGGGCCGCTCCGTGCCGGGCCCCCGCTCCTGGGGGGCTCTCGGCCCGCCCCCCCCCTCCAAATAATATTAATAACAATAATAAAATAAACCACCTTCGCCCTTATTTCCTCCTTCTTCGCAATAAATTACTTTCATTTCCCGGCACAGCCCTGTGCGTGCAGAGCCGGGGAGGAGGGGGAGGAGGAAGATGAGGAGGAGGAAGAAGAAAGGGGGCAAGGATGTGGAGTCTGCTCACCTGGACGGGGCCGGCAGCGCCCGCGGCTTTGGCTCTGCTGCCGCCGGCTCCGTCCCAGAGGCTTTTTTCGTTGCGCCCAGAAATCCGCCGCGAATTTCCAGCCCGCGCCAGAACCCCCTTGCCCAGAGCGGGGGCTGCGGGCGGGACCTCCCCGGGCGGGATGCTCCCGCTACAGCACCGCATCTTCCCCAGCGAAATTTGCCCCATCCCAGAGAGGGATCCCCCGAGCTTCTCCCCACCCCCAGCAGCCGCTGATGTTCATACGGGACCCGCAAACAAAAAAGGTGGGTGCAGGCGGCCCCTTCCCGATGCTGTCCCCCCGGGGTAGCCTGCGACGTGGCCCGTTCTCGAGGACCTCCGTGCCACGCGTGGCCCCGCTGGCCCGGCGGGACGCTGGCCACGGGCCGGGGCTGGGATGCCCGAGAGCTGCTCGCCCCGACGGGTACCCGCGGGATCGGCCGTGGCCGTGGTAGGGTGACACGCGTGGAAACTTCTCTTTTACCCCACTTTTTCAGTGGAAACAGCGCTCTCGGCAGCCCCAGCCTGCCCCGCGGAGCTCAACATCCGCGGGGAAAGCCGCCTGGAGCCGCTGCCCCTCGCCCCTCTCCTCAGCACCGTGTGCTTTTCCCCTCCGCCGGTTAAAATACAAAACTCCCTTCGCTTTTATTGTTTCTTTTCAAATTCTTCCAAGGAGGGGGAGAAATTGTATCACTCGTCATCCCTCGGCGAGATTAAACGAGAGGAGCCGGGCGCCGTTCTCAAAAATCCGGGTAGCAAAACCGTTCGGGAGGGAGCGATGGCTCGCAGGCTCTGCCTGCTCCCGAAAAGTCTTTCCAATCAGTTAATGTTGCCTCGCAATATTAATGATAAAAAATCGGCAGCCCGGCTTTCATTGGCTGCTGCCTCGCCGTGCTGCAGCACACACGCTCCATCAGCTCGGGGCATTTCGGGCCCCGGTTTGTTCATTTACATCCCATAAATGCCCCCGCAAAAAAAAAAAAAAAAAAAAAAAAAGGAAGAAAAATTTCCTTCGAGATTCCAACGCTTCCATCCTTAAATACCTAAATACTTCCATTACGTCCATTTTCCCCCTAAATCCTTTGTCCTGGGAGGGCATCTGTTGCAGTTGTACAGCCCCCGGGGTTGGATTTGGAAAACTTTGTACCCTTTTTTGTTGTTTTTTTGTTTTTCTTGGGGATGGCGTCAATTTGCAGGGCAGTGACTGAAATCATTTCTCCTCACCAGCTTGTTTAGACACCAAAACTAATGGCGCGATTATTATTCCTGAATGATATCATGGTAATGCAGAGAGATAAGAATGGCCTGATAGGGAAACATTAAAATTGTATTCTTGGAGATAGTTCATTTGGAGTAACTTTAAATTAGATGAGATCATGTAGCCCGAGATCCAGTATCAGCATAAATAGAACTGTATTTCTGCCTTCAGCCTCCTCCTCCTCCTCCTCGCAGGAGTCACGGTCGGGCTTGCAGCTGCCAAAAGTGAGAGGTGAAGAGCACCTAGAATTTGAAAATATCCCCGATCCAAACTTTATTTAGGAAATAATGGATCTTTAAATAACTTCCTATTATTTTTTTTTAATGCTTCAGGCACTGGGAAAGGGAGGGGATCTTTAATTGATTTTTAATTGAAGGAAGCACATTTTGGAAAGACTTCCAGGTTTCTGGGGTTTTCAGAAGCACTGAGGAAGCAGGTCCTGCTTGCTGTTCTGTGGGACCTGGTGTGATTCCCACCACCAGGAATGCTTTTTCCAAATATCCAGAATTAGCTCAGTGCACAGAATCCCACCAGGCATGGCCAGGGATGATTATATTCCTGCTTTTCCCTCATATCTGGTTGTTTTACATGCAAGTGCACACATACATTTCGTTATGCGTGTGCCACATATTAAAAAAGACCCTTTTAATCACATGCCATCAAATAATATTTTCTGGGAGAGATATATGGAAAATATATGCACAGAGCAGCTCATCCGGGCAGCAGCACTGATGTGTCCACAGATACTGTGCAGAACAGACTGGATACTTACAGGTTATTCTTTTTGCATTTTTACAGTGTTTCTTGTTCAATTTCATCCCCCCCCAACCCTGAAAAAGGCATTTATTCAACTCCAGCTATAAACAGTTACAGGGATCCAGCCTCCTGCATGGAGAGATTTAATGGAGCAGGTCACTGCCCTGTACATCCCTGACAGAAGAGGGGAGCAGTGATGGATGTGGCAGATTGGATCATCCCACGAGCTGCTTGCTCACGCTGGCCAACAAGAGATGCTCCCTGGGAAGGCACCACCTTCCGTGGGAGAGAAGTGGAGAATAATTTGCTTCAAAACTAGAGATTCCCCCTGGTTTATGCCCTGAGAGAGAAGTTTACAGCCCTTCCCAAACTTAATTTTTGTTCTGCACATTTTATCCGTGTGTGATACAACCTGATCCCATCCCTTCCTTTAGTGCAGTGCTCTGTGCATTTAAGTCTCATTCCTCACAGGTGATCTGTTCACTGCTCCTTTGCAGCACCATTTCTGTTTGTAGCTCATTGTTAATGAGGAGGGTGATGGATATTTGTGGGGATTTCCCTCCTGGCTCAGGCTCCCAGCAGGTGACAATCCTGTGGTGTGGCCAGTCGCCCTGGGGGGCCACCAATGCTGTGAAACCTGTGCCCTGCTGCCTCTGTGGGCAGGTCCAGCACTCTTCACTGGGGTGAAAGTCCTCATCAGTGAGCCAGTGAAATGTCTGACAGAAAAAATAGGCCTTGAATTATACCAGCCTTCCCAGAGCATCAAATTCGGCATAGTTATGGAATTACAGGATCACAGACTGGTTTGGGCTGGAAGGGACCTCTAAAGGTCCTCGAGTCCAGGCACTTTGCAATGAGCAGGGACACCTTCCACTGCAGCAGGTTGCTCAGAACCCCATCCAATTTGAATGTTTCCAGGGATGGAAACGTCCACCCCCTTTCTGGGCAACCTGTGCCAGGGCCTCACCACCCTCATTGTGAAAATCGTCTTCCCTCTGTGTCTCCCACACCTCCAGTTCTCTGTGTGTCGCTGTGTGGAAGCGCTGCAGTGAGCAGTGAGAGTGCAGCCAGGCCAGCATGCTCCCGGGGTGACATTGCTGTCATTGTGAGGACACCGTGCTGCGGCAGAGAGCACTGAAACTGCCCCACAAAATCAGGTAGCATGTTGGAGTCCATGGAATCCAGAGAGTCTCTGGGTACCATCCTGCTGGAGACTCCTGAGGCAGTGCCACCTCTGTGCCACCTCCTAAGGCCTTCCCGTAGCAACTTTAGCAATTAATAAATGAGTGGCTGAAGAGTTGTTCATCCTTCCCAGGGTGAGAAATGCCTGGTGGAAACCCACTGGGAGTCCGTCCCACGCTGCAGAACCCCATGGGTGCATCAGCCCACCTGCCCAGGGAAGGGTCCCTGGAGACCCTCCTGGATTTTGCTTTCCCTGCAGCAGCAGCAGCAGCAGGAGGCAGAGCTGATGAATCTCCCCAGTAAATAAGTGCATTCACTGTGGCCATGGATGTAAACCCGGGGGCTTGACACAGCATTGACTTCCCAGATATTGTATGGCCAGGGAGCTTCAGTCATTGTCACCAGCATGAAGGGAAGGATAAAGGACCTGAGCTCAGGAGTGCAGAGCAGGCTTGTAAGGAGAGGCAGTATCTCTTATTAGACCAACTGATACAGTCAGAAAAAAAACCCAGACAGGTTTTCAGGCACATGAGCTATGAAATAAAGCAACAACTTTCAAGAAAAGTGCCAAGGCTGAACTCTTTATCTCCCACACTCTCCTGCCTCTGCTCCTGGAGAGGCTGCCGGCTTCATCACCATGATCCAGCCGTCCTCCCTGGGCTGGGATGGAGCTCTGGAATGGGATTCCTCCCTGTGATCCAGACATCCTTCCCAAGGTGGGATGGAGCTCTGCAGTGGGATTCCTCCCTGTGATCCAGGCATCCTTCCCAAGGTGGGATGGAGCTCCGCAGTGGGATTCCTACCTGTGATCCAGCCATCCTTCCCAAGGTGGGATGGAGCTCTGCAGTGGGATTGCTCCCAGCCATGCATCAGCCATGGATAAACACAAGTCCAAAGCTGGAAGAAAAGCTCAGGGTAAGGAAGGGAAGTGACCTGCTGCGTTTGGTGTGTCAGGTGAGCTCTGGAGTAGCTTTTTTCTGGATGGCTGACACTAAAGAGGCCTATGGAAAGCACGTGGTGCTCAGGCAGACATGACCAACTCCATGTTTTGCAAACAGAGGATACACCTAAAATATTGTCTGGTTGTGTTTCTAACACAGTTAAATAACATGAGCAGAGGAGATCTGGCCACGATGCGAATGTACAGAGGANATCCTTCCCAAGGTGGGATGGAGCTCTGCAGTGGGATTCCTCCCTGTGATCCAGGCATCCTTCCCAAGGTGGGATGGAGCTCCGCAGTGGGATTCCTACCTGTGATCCAGCCATCCTTCCCAAGGTGGGATGGAGCTCTGCAGTGGGATTGCTCCCAGCCATGCATCAGCCATGGATAAACACAAGTCCAAAGCTGGAAGAAAAGCTCAGGGTAAGGAAGGGAAGTGACCTGCTGCGTTTGGTGTGTCAGGTGAGCTCTGGAGTAGCTTTTTTCTGGATGGCTGACACTAAAGAGGCCTGTGGAAAGCACGTGGTGCTCAGGCAGACATGACCAACTCTGTGTTCTGCAAACAGAGGATACACCTAAAACATTGTCTGGTTGTGTTTCTAACACAGTTAAATAACACGAGCAGAGGAGATCTGGCCACGATGCAAATGTACAGAGGAAAATACTCATTCTAATGATATCTGTACTCTCAACACCAGTTCAAAGGCTCAGGGTTCCTGCAAATCTGTGTGTTGTCCCCATGTAGCACATTTTGCATTTGGATATTTGAATGAGACCAATGATGTTTAAAAGCAGCCACCACCGATGTCCCCAAGGGTCACGGTGCTGGAGCTGCAGAACTATCTGTTGTTTTAGTGAAGTGTGGTTAAATTCATGTCCACTCCGTTTGTTTTGGATCTGTCAGCATCACACACAAGGTGGAGGAGGATTTTTCTGCCCAAACTGCCCAGTTTGGTCACTGTGTTCCCCCTTGGGAACATCTGCCACCTCAAGCACAGCCAGGCCCTCAGCACAGTCAAGCTTCCCACCAAAATGAACCAAACCATAAAGAGCCATAAAATTTCTTCCGTGCTCTCTCACAGACACAGATGTGGCAGAAACACAAAGCCTGTGAGAAGGTAGCACCTGAGACCCATCAAAGAGCTGATAAACAGCCAGTTTATCTTACTGGAAGGTCTCCAGACCTCTCCTCACTACTAACACAATTGCTCTCAGGGTGAAGTTCCAGGGGTGGGTTGGGGCATTTTAAGCCCTGAAGACCATTTCTTCTCCATGACACATTCCTAGGATAATGGGAATCCTGGGAATTCCCAGGACCACCAATAGCTGCCTGCCATAATCCTGAAGAAGTCATTTGTCATGTGGTCTGAAATGATCTGGAAAACCTCCATAGCAGCTAGGATTTCAGCATGTTGTTTAGGTCCTGCATTGCTGGAGAAGAACCACACTTGTAAGAGATGCTCCAGCAAGAAAGAGATTCTCCAGCAAGCAAGAGATGCTCCATGCTGTCCTCTACTCCACGGCAGTAAGAGACAGCCAGAAGTGACAGATGCTCTTCTGCCTCAAGCCTGATCCCCTCCAAAGCCTGCACAGAGCACATCGAACGTTCCGATGCTCTCGGCAGAACCAAGCCTCTGTGGCAAACACAGCTTTGGGTTGAACCGGTGAAACCAGGTCTGAGCAGCCACTCAGTGCTGCTGCCCAGTGAGAACTCAGCCCTGCCACTGACCTCAGTGAGTGAGCCAGCTCTGGGGAAACCACAGGGCATGTACCCACCCAGGCAGTCTGAAAAGGCAACGGCTTCCATCCAAATGCTGCTGTACAGGAGCCCAGATGCCTCTGAGATGTCTTTTGTTTCTTGCCAGATGTTTGTGGTGGCATCTTGGAGCAAAGCTTCTCCCTGGCTCACCCCCAGCCTGGGAATTGCCCTCAGAGGCTCAGCAGAACAGAGCACCTTGAGCAGGGAAGGTGTCCACACGCTGCACGTAGACTTTGTGCAGAGGTCGTGTTTGCTCCGAGGTGCCAGCTGGGAGCCAAAAGCCATGGCAGAGATCATGGTCTGCTGGGGAGGCAGCAGTGGGCCCCCAGCACTGAGGAGAAGAGCCCCCAGTGTCCTCTCCGGGCCTGCAGAAGCCATTCCTCAGAGGAATAAGTAGGGCTGTGGTCTCCAGCCACGCAATGGTCCCCAGAACCCTCCTTGGGCATGGGAGTGACCTCCTGCCCAGCAACGCTGGGAAACAAGTCTGGAGAGCCAGGAGAGATGGAAACATCGTGCCAGGCTCCAAAAAAATGAGTCACCCAGAGGGATGGAGGCAGCAAACACTAGGATGGAGAAATCCCAAATCCTCTGAGCCGTTTGGAGATTCCCTTTGGTGGGGGTTGCAGCCTGGCTGAGATCCACCAACCCTGCTGCAGGACTGACATGAGAGCTGGGAGCAGAGCTGCACTGGCTTGTAGCTTCCAAAGGAATTCCTGGTTTGTGCTGGACATGCCCTCTCCTGCCCTCTCCAGCCTGGTCCTGCTCACTCCACCACAGCATCCCTGACTCCCTTCTTCCCTGGCAAGCAGATCCCTCTCTCCACAGGAAACTTTGGGGGAAGCCTCAGGAACTAACTTTGGGGGATGGTGCAGATTGTATGATCATGGCTTGAGGAAACTATTATATTTTTAATTAAATTTTGTGTGCTATGCGCAGATACTACAGTAGTGGGTCCTTTATCAATTGTTAACACGAATACTAATGAATACTAATGCTAATCATTTGTTTCTGGAAACAAATACAAAGATATTTGACGGGGGAGTGGAAAAAAACCTCTCTGAATTTTAACGCCAAAAATAATGAGATGCATTTCGGGCCGGTGGCGGCAGAAGACGAAACCCCGCAGTTACAATACGGTGACACTAAACGCGAGACGCTGGCATTCACGGCTCCGGCACGGCGGGGACAGCCTCCGAAAATGACTCAAGGAACAACTCCAACAACCTCGGCCCAAAACTGCAGCGGGCCCTCCCCAGGAGCCACGTGAGGGCGAACGCTGCAGGGCACAGCCACGGCTCCTCCTCCGGAGTCCTGCGGGGACCGGGACCGGGACGGCTCCGTGCCGGCGGAGCGATGCGGCCGCTCCGTTCTTTATCCCCCGCGCTGATTTACAAGGCACCCATCACCCTCCAGCAGCTGCTCGTGCTTTACGAGGTTTGCAGATGAAAGCCAACGCGATTTCCACCCACCCAGCCCAAACGGGAAGGCGCGCTCAGTAACCCTTTCCTAACCCTGGAGCCAGGGATTCTGCGGGGAGCAATTTAGCCGGCAGGAGATTCCGGGAGGGGCAATTAATGAAAGGCTCGGATGAAGCTTGTCTTGTATCTCGTTCCAAACACGGCCGTAGAGGTTTGCACCGGGGCGGGGGAGGCAAACGTTAAAGGCAGGGCCTGCTCTGGAGCTCACCCAGTCTGCAGCATCTGCAAATTTCTGCCCCAGGATAAATAACTGAGGTATCTCCGTCACTCGGGGCTGTTCAAATTATTCATAGCAAATAAATTACCAGGTGTATTTAGTCTGTTGTCGTCCCCCCGCCCCCGCCCTTTTCCTACCCGCTCATGAATCACTTGGAAATAGATTCTGATTTCTGCAAGTGTGTCTATTAGTCATGATAAGGAGCCGTGGCACGGCGCAGGCAAAGGCAGGTGGCCAATGGGATGTGGGCAAAGGCTCATTACTGGCCTTCAGTCTACATCTCAGAGGTGATTCAGGTCCTGCTTCCAAGACCGATTGGTGTTTTCCCCACTTCCTTTTTAACGAGCAATGGGAGCAAGAGGAAGGAGCGCAGAGATGCTCAGCAAAAACCTGCTCTGGCAGGCAGGAATTCTCTGCTTCTCCTGCAAATGGGGCTGCTCCAACACCATTGACAAGACCATGGCCCCTGTGGCGTTGGTGGTCCTCGCCAGTGCCGCTCTGACCCACAGACACGTCGGTATCCACCGGTGCATCTCACATCTGAGCTTTCACGGCGGCCAACCAGCGCTGCCCGAGCATCTCCGAGGCTCAGCACACCTACAAAGTGTCCTCCACTGCCAGCCAGAACATTCCTGGGAAGATGCATGAGGAGCGCCTCGTTCCCTCCTGCGGCAGGCTCAGCCTCAGGCCCGGGCTGTGCCCATGGGAAGCAGAGCATCGGCCCCATCCCCTCTGCTCCAGCCCTTTGCCTCCACAGGCAGTTCCCACCCCAACAGACAGAACGAGGCTGCCCTGATGCAGTTCCAGTGTTCCGCTGGCTACGGGTGGAGGGGAAACTTGTTCACGGCCGGAATGCAATTAGCACGCCCAACTTGGGCAGCCCGGAGAGGTGAAGGGATGCAGGTGGGAGGAGAGGAGGAGGAGGAGGAGGTGTGGCCGCCCTTCCTCTGCGGCACGTGGCGCTCAGGTTCCAGGGAAAGGGAGACGTGTCTGATTACTGGGCAAACAATAGTGAGCAGCGCTATTTAAACACATCCAATTACCGCTGTTATTCAGCGGCCAGAGGCCGATGTGAGAATGCAAACACAGGGAGAGCAGAGAGGTCTCTGCCGGGGAGAGCTGTAGGAGCCTTGTAACTCTCCCCTCTGAAAAGGGATTTAATCAGCAGCTGCTCGTTGGCAGGGCAAGGAGGAAGAATGAGTGCTTTGTGCACAGCACTGACTTTTCTCACTCCCTGGGGCACGCAGATAACTCCCCTGATCACCTCCCTCCCCTGGGAAGCGCTGCTCGATGGCACAGATCGGGCTGCTCCGTCCAGCCAAACGCCGCCCGGGGCATAAGCCCGAAAGAAACATCTTCATTTCCCTCTGCTGCTCCGACTCTCTTGTGATCCAGAGGTTTGTGATGACCGAGGGATCCCTCAGGCCCACCAGAGGTGCTGGGGGTGGAGGACTCTCCCCTGTCCTGCCCAGACCGTGTCATCCTCTCCCCTCCCAGCCGGTGCTGGGTTCAGGTCGGCAGTTTGGTCTCCGTGGCTCCTGTCCAAGAGGAGACATCGAGTTTTCAGACCAAAGGAGTTGTCGGTGGCCGGTTTTACCAGGATCAAGGGAAGTTACCATCAGTCAGCTCAGTGTCTCCCTTCCGGCTGCAGTGACACGAGCAGCCGTGTAACGAGTCTCTCACGGCCTCATTCCGCCGCTATCATCCATTTCTCCAGCCGCTGGCGTCCCTAAATCCCAGCGGAGCAGTTTCCGAGAGACGAGCCCCACCTCAGCCCAAGGGACTCCGCCTGACCCCTTGGCATGGGGAAGGTTCCCTGCAGACGAGCAAAGCGGTCCCACGTGCCCCCCAAACGGAAGAATTTCCCCGATCTTATAGGATTAACGCTCTCACCAGAATCACAGGTGATTATTGCTCCCTTCGGTACTTTCACATGGCTTGGAATAACGCCCCAGGGATCCATAACAATTAACCGACTTCAGCATCTCACGCTGCCGTCAGTCAGAGAGAGACGCAGGAGGAGAGAGCCTCCAAAATGAATCAAAACAGAGGGAATAAGTAGTTTAGTCCTTTTCTTTGCTGTTATTCCCCTGTTAACGCCGGAGTTTTCCCCCGCGGGACGACAACAATTTCTGCTTGAGCAGAAATTCACTGACATGAAGTGAAGATTGCACTTTTATTTCTGTGCGTGCGCTGCTCTTCAGTGACGCGTCCCACAAACTAACTCCAAAGAACAGGAGAAGAGGATCTTCCTTCTTGGGTGGCTTCTTCTGGCTTTGGGAGCATGCGAGCACAGTTCCCCTCAGGGCTGAAGGTGTGCTGGGTCCCGAGGGAAGGCAGCTGGGCTGTGCCAAGGCTTCTGCTGATCCCATCGCTGCCCTGACACGTGCGGGGAGCGCGGTATTTTCTTCCGTGTAGGGAAAAGGATTCTTTTCCAGTTAATCAGTCCCGGTCGTGTATTTAATTGCTGCCCAAGGACTCTCTCTGAGTCATGCCATGCTTTAGTCGTTACTTGTCAGGTACGTGGTGCTGCCGGGGTCACAGGGCTTCGCTGCCGATCCTCAGCAGGATCTCAGGACAGAAGGGTCCAGGGATAAAGTGGGATGGGAATTCAGCCCCCTGAGCACCCCCAGGTGAGAACCGCTCCTGCCTGGCAGCAAAGAGACTGCAAAAATGTGATCTGCTCTAGGTGATCTTAGGTCCCTTCCAACTCAAAACATTCCACGAATCTATGAAAATGGATTGCAAAAATCCTGCCCGTTTCCATTTTTCTGTTGTGGTTGCAAAATATTTGTGTTTTGAGTCCTATTCCCTGGGAAGGGTTTTTTATTCTAATACTGCTTCAATTTCTGTTTCCCTTGCAAACCAGGAATGCTTCTCTGCAGGAAATTTTTCATTTAAAAAAGAATGGCTTTACCAATATTCCACATTTTGAAATCTACACTAAATCACTCCTCAAAAAAAAAAAAAAAAAAAAAGGAAGAGGAAACAGCTGCAAACTCAAATTAGGGTGAAATGCAGGGGATCTAGTGGGCATGGCAGCATTTATCTACTTTAAGGTTCTTTTTGGGGAAATAAAAGCTCTAGAACACTGGAGCCAGAACATTTTAGCAGCACAGCTCAAATAAAGGCAGAAGCAATGGGGGCCTGCAGAAGGTCGTGTCCAATGTCCTGGTGTGACAAGGCAGCAATTTCCCCATCCCAGTGTGGGGCTGGTGGCACAAACCTCCTTTGTAAAACACTCCCACTTCCACTGGTGTCTGAGAAAGGCGTGGATGGCACGGGCAGGTCCCGGCCGCTCCGAAATAGCTCAGTGCCACTGAAGTGAAAGGAGCAGCTCCAGACAGCAGCAGCCATGGCTGGGGCTGCCAGTCCAACCTGCCTGCATCGGGGAAACAGCACAGCAACTCCAGAGCCTCTAGGGGAGAATCCATGTGTCAGGCGATGGGGAGGCGCCAGAAACATCTCAGGATGTGCTGATAGATGAGCAGAGTTTAAAAGACTGCAGGGGTAAACCTGAGGGGTGTGCGCAAGGTGGAGACTCAGCTGCGTGAGGGCCCAAAGGGAGGGTGCATCCGTGTAGGTGCAGATATCAGGGAATCAGAGAATCATGGAATGGTTTGGGTTGGAAGGGACCTGAAAGCTCATCTGGTTCCAATCTCACTCCATGGGCAGGGACACCTTCTGCTAGCCCAGGTAGCTCCAAGCCCTGTCCAACCTGGCCTTCAACACTTCCAGGCATGTGGCATACCACGCACAACTCCACCACCCTCTTGCAACCCCAGACCCCACATGGCAGGGCTGGGGTTGCCCATCGCTGAGCTCCCGCTCCCACGTGGAGTGACAGAGCTGTGTCACGGTCTCAGGTGCCACACGTCTTCCCTGAACCCCCGACACAGCCCCCAAACCCTGCAGCGAAGCCTTTGGAGAGCAGGGAGAGAGTCTGGGAAGCTCTGCCTGAGGATCTGGCTGCTCAGCCGCTGTTTCCCTCGGCGGAGCAGGGCAGCTCAACCTTTGAGGCGTGCTTTGAAATCTCCCCGACGAGTTCCCAGCGGGAGGAGAGGGGTTGTGATCCCCTTCTCCCTCCTCTTCCACGTGAGCAGGGCTCACCCCGCTCCTGCCTGCCCGCCGGGACCAGGAGGAGCTGCAGCGGGCAGGGCTGGGCATCTTTTCTTTGAAGTGGAGCGAAATCCTAAAGCTTTCATTCGGAGAGTGCAAATCACTGCTAAAAGCTCTCCCCTCTCTGACCCCCGTCTAGGAAACTCTAATCCAGCCTCACCGGCTTCACCGGTTTCCTTTTGTCTTTCGGTTGTTTCTGTTTTTCTTCCCAGTGTTGACCTTTGTGTTCAAGCATAGCTGACTCCAGCTGGAAACAAAACCGCAGCCCCCTTCAACCAAGATGATTTATTTAATAATTTTTTTTTTTTTACATTGTTTCCCCTACTTCTGCACGGTGAACACACTCTCCAAAGCCCCCGGTGCTGGCTGCCTGGTTTGGATCAGCTAAAACAGGTTTTTGCCGAGCCTTACCGAGGGCACTTTGGAGCTCGGGATGAGGATGATGATACTCGGGGGGCTCTGATAATCAGGGTGCTCGTTAGGCCCTGCTAATGAAAGGGAGTGAGTGGATCGCTCCCGTTGTCACGTAACCCTGGATCTATCCAAACCCGGAGTGCGTGGAGGGCAGGGGCCGTGGGACCACCACAGCCGGTGTCATGGTCCTGTGTGATGGCTACGGGACAGGTCTGTGGCCACCAGGGCAAGGCGACAGCTTTCCACAGTGACGGCCACAGTGACAGAAGGGGGGAGCATAGGGGGCAGAGAACTAGACATTTTCCTTGGCCTTGCAAGCAAATCCAGGAATTCCCGAGTTTTCCAGGACTGCTGGGCTTTCCTCCAGGGCAGGTGGAGCTGCCAAATCGCGGCTTTCCCGGCGCTAATCTGGGCGATTAGCGCGGAGTTGCCCCGGGGCCCGGGAGAGCGCAGGACGCATCGCTGCACTCGCCGCTCCGGCCTCGGCGGGCCCCGCCGTGCTAAGCGCGTTATCTGTGCGGGCCTTGCCGGGAGCCCGTGGAGACGGAGCTGGAGCTGGGGCCGTGCTGCATTCGGCACCGCCTCCAGCCCGCGGCCGGGCTGGGGAAAGGCGGCCGGGAGCGCCGAGTTCTGCACCGGTCGCTGCTGGTCCCACCGCGCGAGTTTTCCTAGGGGAAAGCACCAGGATGGGACCCCTCCCTGCCCCGCGGGATAATATCCGATGGCGATATTGCCTGTTGGTGTCTGCAGGGTGATAAATCCCCGTAAATCTGCCTGAATTAAAAGCGAAATGAGGTTCCAATCGCCTTCCTGCATCCTCGCCATTCACTCAAGAGACACAAAGTTAAACGTGCCAGTGCAGACCCCTCTGCAGACCCCACAAACTTGTGTTGGGTGCCTACAACCAAAACACAGAGTCAGGTTGTGCATTAAGGCTGCATTAGAAAGATTTTGCAGGTGCTTTGATGCCTCTGGTGACTTCTCCAAAGGTCTCCTGCTCTGGAGTGTTCTCAGAGCTGCTCCTTCTCTGCTCCTCTTGCTCCAGCCCCAGATGCTGCTGGCCCTTAGCCTGCCCTTCCTCCATCTCCAGGCACAGTGAGGTGACAGTTTTGTTGTTCCTTGCTCTGTGCTTTGCCTTTAGATCTGAAATCAAGGTGGCCACTGGGATTAGCTGTCTCCTCCTGCTCCGGTTTGTCCTCCTGCTCCAAGTTTTTGGATTTCGTCTCCTTCCTCATTGCCCTCTGAAGACAGAACAGTAACTTTTCCAAAACGTTTCACACAGCTGGAGGCCTGACTTGCAGCTGTTCCTCCTAACACCTGTAAAAGGCAGTTTGCCCTGAGCCCTCGTGTGACAGCAGCACACTTGGACGAGTTCAGAGCAGCACAAATGGGGAGCTCCTGTGGCTTTGTGCAGCAGGAGATGGTGACAGGGGCACTGCTGTCCCCAGAGCAGAGGACAATGCACTGCTCCTCTTCCCCAGTGATGTTGTTCCTTCCATGGCAAGTGTCCTTGGTGGGGAGCAGGCAGGACCTTGCCCTGTGTTCTGAGTCAGCCCTGCAAGAGCCGGCCTGGAAAAAGTAGGACTTCCCTCATATTAAAATCAAACTCACCCCGCGTCTTGAGTCCTCTCCTTGCTAATTTCCAGCTGGGTGACATGGCTGATCTCCTGCTGCACTTGGCTGCTTTCCTTGTCCTTTTTAGCGACTCTTTAATACTTTGGATTGTTCATGTTTTATCTTCTTATTTGTTTTTCTCTAATGCCAACCTTCTTTCATCTCCCAAAGGCTTTCTCCCCTCTCCCTGCTTTCCCTGACCCACTCTCCCTTTAGCTTCTTATTTTTACCTCTAAGTATCCTTTTGCTGATTTGGTGCTGTACCAAATCACTGTAGGGCTTCCTGCTTGTCTTGCACCAAGGGTGAGCCCGGATGGCTCTGCCACATGCCCACTCTCTCCCTGAGGGCATCAATCCCCTCCCTGGGGAGCATCTCTCCCACCCTTGGGGCATCAATCCTACTCTGGGAACACCAGTCCCACTCTGGGATCATCACTGACCAACCAGGGAGTACCACTCCCTCCTCGGGAGCATCACTCCCGTTCCATGGAGCATCACTTCCACCACGGGGAAAGTCTCTCCAGTCCTCAGGGTGGATCCCACCCTTCCCTGGGTCACCTCGCTCTCTTCCTCAGAGTGCATCAATCCCACACTGAATGCACCAGTCCTTTCCCTGGGGAGCTTCACTTCCACCTTGGGACCATCACTCCTGCTCTGGGAGTATCATTCCCACCCCGGGGAGCAACACTCTCCCACTGAGGCGCATCGCTCCCTCTCCGGTTCCATCCCTCCCCAGCGTCCATCCTTCCCTGTCCAGTGTCCATCCCTCCCTCCCCAGTATCTATGGCTCCCTCCCCAGTCTCCACCACTCCCTCCCCGGTGTCCATCCCTCCCTCCCCGGTGTCCATCGCTCCCTCCCCAGCATCCATGGCTCCCTCCTCGGCGTCCATCCCTCCCTCCCCGGTGTCCATCCCTCCCTCCCCAGTATCCATCCCTCCCTGCCCGGTGCCCATCCCTCCCTGCCCGGTGTCCATCCCTCCCTCCCCAGTATCCATCCCTCCCT
>WAAE01016093.1:58825-146240 GCA_013400495.1 Nicator chloris
CCATCCCTCCCTCCCCGGTGTCCATCCCTCCCTGCCCGGTGTCCATCCCTCCCTGCCCGGTGTCCATCCCTCCCTGCCCGGTGTCCCTCTCTCCCCTCCGGGGTCCCTGGCTCCCCCCGGGCCGGAGCACCGCTGGCTGTGCCCAGGAGAGGGCGCTGGCGGCGCAGCCCAAGGCCTCCTTATTGCTGCTTATCTTCAGCGGCTTCACTGCTTTAACTTCTTTTTTTTTTTTTTTTTTGCTACTGCTTAGACTCCCGTTTGCTCCTCCCCCCGTGGGCGACCATTCCTTTTTTTTTTTTTTTTCCCCGCTAAATATTTTTTCCCAATTTTTCCTTTAAGTCTTGTCCTGTCAAACAACTTCTCTCTGGGTCCCTGCTGCAGCCTTAACCCCAGCACCAAAGCTCCAGGTGCTCAGCATGGTGCTGGTGGTGTCCTGGGACAGCAGGCTGGGAGGGTTGGCAGGATGTTGTCTCTTGTCCCTGCTGTCCACTCCTTGCAGCGCAGTGTGCTGGAGTCCCAGGGACAGTCCCACACAGAAGGACCTTCCCTCCTGCTCTGGTTTTCCCAGAAAACACCCAGATCCAGCTGCACAAAGGTGTTGGGGGGTCCCTCTTACCTCCCCAGCCTCTTTCCCCCTTCCTGCCTCCCTCCCAAAGAAGGCAGGAGCTCAGCCCTTACCCTCAACACACACCTGCTACTAAAAAACCCTGTTTTCCCAGGAGAAGCTCTGCCACAAGTTCCCACTGCACACATCCACAGGCTGCCAAAGGCTTTCCCTGTCCATTGAGGCATCGCTTCTCCTGCTGCTGGGGCAATGGGAGCAGGCCTGGAATGCAGCTGCAAAGTAAAGTACTGCAAGGAGCCTAAAAATAGCGCCGTGCGTCTGATCTGCGTCAGCTGAGCTGCATTTCCAAGTGCAGTTGTGCTCCGGGAAGAGACACCCTCGCTGCTTGTTTGTTTATCCCTGCCTTCGGATGCTCCTGGTTCCTGATCCCTCGGCAATTCCCTCCCCTCGGGAAGGGGGGATGACAACTTCCCTGCCTGCCTGCTTGGCACACTCACAGGGGGATGTGGGAGCTGGTTCTGCTTTCCTCAGACATTATATTTCTTTGGTAAACTTTGCTTTGCCGAGACTTTTTTTTAAACACTTCTGTTTATTTTTCCCCCTTTTTCCATCTTTTTCTTTAGTGAAGGGATCTTCTTGGAAGTCTCTGCAGCCCCTGGAATGAGCTGTGTGAGGGACCTGGCCATGCACAACATCTCATGGACCAAAAGCCATGTTTTAGAAGTATTTTTTCATTAAGGCTTCTCAGAGGAGTTTAAGGATGGTGAAGTGAGGCTGGAATGTGGAAGATGAGCTTGCCATTAGCTACAAATGATCCTCTTCTGACCTCTTTCACTCTTAATTGTGCTGCTGCTCACTCAGATCCCTACAAACTGTGCTAGGACCAAGGGCATGTTTATGTCTAAACAAGGCTGAAAGCAGCATGAGGTTTTCCAAACTGCCTAAGTCACCGTGGACTTCTGCAACTGCCAAGAGGTGCCGCTTATTTCTTCCAGAAATCCTGAGTATCCCTGAAAACTTGCCCCAGTAGGCTCTGAGTCCTCTCACCCTCATCAGCACTATGGATTTTTGGGATGTCTCTCGTGCCAGGGGGAATCAGACCCCTGGAATCAGACTCCCTCTTTTGCCAGAGAATAACATTAGTGTAGGAGAATGGAGCGTGGGATCAGAGTTTTTAAGGGCCCTTGTGACACGTTTTTCAGGTGGGTCCTGCCCTTGGCCCTTCCGAGGCTGAGAGGTGAGGTCTTGGTGGCATTTAGGTCCAGGCTGCTCTGGGCTGCCTTTGCCAGGTGCAACAGGAGCTCTTCCTCCCTCAGCCCCTTGTGTTGTCCCTGCTGGGATCCCCAGGGCCTGCTCAGGGGACAAACTCTCCAGGCTCTGCTACACTTGGAACACCTGGGAGCCTCCAGCTGCTGCTTCCTTGTCCCTGGTAGGCCCTGGGTCTTCCATGCAAGGCAAATCCGTAGCTCGTGGTCTTATCTAGAAAGAGCCAAGCGCGGCCCCTCTGCGAGAGCATCTCTGGGATTTCTGCCAGTTCCTGCCTCTCCTGCCCCTGGTGCCAAACCCATGGCCGGTCCTATCGCCGGGAGCACTCGGGAATGGTTGGGGGAACGTTCCACGTCCCTCCTTCTCCCTCCCACCCACAGCCCCGTGGTGCTGGGAAGGGGAGGAGAGGCCCTCCTGTGTCCACACGCAGCCCCCATTCTGCCTGCAGGACTGAGGGCAGGAAGCCAAAATCAAATCTTCCTTTTATTTTTCCTCTCCTTTTTTTTCTTTTTTTCCCAGAGTGTATCACTGGCTATTGTCCTTATCAAACAAAGCCCTTTCATCAGAGGTTCTTTAACACACTTTATTTCTCTTTTATTTTGCTTTGAAATAAGCCGGGCAACAATTAATTTCAGAGAGAGAGAGAGAGAAAGAGAATTCAACAAGGATCTATTACTACTCTCGGCTTCTATTGCTGTAATGAAAATCTATTTCCTTTCCCTTTTGTGTCCCATATAATTTAATGCCCATTTTATTAATGGTCTGAAATAATTACGGAACCTTTTGTGATTCTCAAGTATGTTTCATTTAATTGTGCAATAAACGCCTAATCTCTTCCTCCATCTGAAGCTATTATGGCATTAAAATTAACAATTATGCAGCAATGCGCCCGGGTCCATAGAAATCACTCCAGATAACTAGACATATATAAATCATTCATGAGAACAATTTCTGAAAAGAGACGAAGGGAGAGAAGAAAAAAAAAATTGTGTTGAGAATGACATTGGGAAGCCAAGGGCCTGGTCTCTAAGAAGATAGCAACACCTTAAAAAATCTTTTTTCTTCTTTTTTTATCCCCCTTTTTTGTTATTATTATTTTACTAATTGTGTTCAGTGGCACGGCTACCCCCCCTCCATTAGCCTGACAGATATTTTCAGAATTAATTAACTGTTAGCTCAGAGGATAAATTGTTCATTATCAATTTTTCCCCCCTTCCTTCTTTCTTTCTTTCCCTTTATAGTGGTTTTTTTTTTTTTCTCCTTTTTTTCCCCTTCTCTTTCACGCCAGCAATTACACTCTCCGCCTTTCACTGGCAGGTCCTGTTCTGTAGGAGGTAATCCAAATGGGGAAAGTGCTTTTTCTTTCAACCCTATTCACTGGTGCTCTTCTCCCTTTTGTGGGATTTAATAACCATGGCTGATAGGCGCGCTGTGGACAGAGAGGTTAAGTTTGTTGTCTCAGCACTTTGTCGACAGAGGGTGGCTCCAGCATCCCTCTGCCTCTCCAGCCCTTCCGTCCCCTCCGCGCCCCGAGCCGCTCTTTAATTGACGCTCCTTTGATTGGAGTTGGAGCCCTGCTCTGCACGGGGCCACGTCCCGGCCACCCCAGCAATGAGGTCTGCGGTGGCTCCAGTGAGGAGGCTGTGGGGACAGAGCCCTGGCGTGTCCACCTTGAGTCATGGGGTGGTTAAGGCTGGAAAAGCCCTCCAAGATCATTGAGTCCGACCTTTCTCCCAACACTGCTGAAGCCACCGCTAACCCACGTCCCCAACTGCCACATCCTTTTAGATCCCTCCATGGGCAATGATTCTACCACTGCCCTGGGCAGCCTGTCCCAATCCCTGACCACTCGTCCAGTGAAGAAGTTTTCCCTAATATCCAGTCTAAATGTCCTCTGGTGCAAGCTGAGGCTGCATCCTCTTGTCCTATCAACAGCATCTCCAGGTTACAGTATGGGACAAGACAAGAGCAGCTCTCTCCTGGCTGCCATCCCCTACAAGCTGCAGGTCCCTGTCACCATTTCTCAAATCCTTGTCACAGCAGTGCCAATATCAGCTCCTGATACCATCACGTCCTTCATCAGTCCTACCTGAACTGGGACATCCAGGTGGTCACTGCTGCCCTGCTGATGGAGCCATCATATCTGCATCTCTAAGGACCAGAGGGGAGAAAATTGTACCTTTAATATTTGCGTTTGTAAATGATTCACTTTGGAATGTACAGTATTGGAAGCGGAGAAGAGATGTTGAGTCCAGATCCTGTCCAGTCCTCCTGATCCATCCCTGGAAGTGTTCCAGGCCAGGTTGGACAGGGATGGAGCAACCTGGTCTATAGAAGTTGTCCCTGCACATGGCAGAGGGTGGAATAAGCCTAGCTTTAAGGTCCCTTCCACCCCAAACCATTTTATGCCACTGTGTTGACCCAAGAAAGCAGCAGCTGCCTTCATCCATCCTGCCGGCATCCTCTCCCAGGTCTGACAAGCCCACTCTTGGTTATCCCTCATATTTATTTTTGTACCACCTTTTTTCATCCTCCCCCACAAGCTGAACTAAACTTCCTCCTGAGACACAGCTCCAATCTCTTCTCTCTGTGTCCAGGGACAGGAGGATCCCAAGGAATGGCTGGAGCTGTGTCCGGGGAGTTTAGTCTGGACATCAGAAAAAGGATCTTCCCCCAGAGGGTGCTGGGGCTCTGCCCAGGCTCCTCGGGGAATGGGCACGGCCCCAGGGCTGCCAGAGCTCCAGGAGTGTTTGGACAACGCTCTCAGGGATGCACAGGGCGGGATTGTTGGGGTGTCTGTGCAGGGCATTTCTTGTGCATTTCTTCCAACTATATCTATTTCGTTTTGTCTCTTAATGCACTGTCTGTTGTGGAAATACAACCACTGGAGTGTGGAAAATGTTGGATGCTGCCCTGTGCAGCAGGAAACACGGATCAAGAACCCGACTTCAGAATGGCACATCCATGGTTAAAACTCATATCCAGGTACAGGTTCGACCAACGACTTCAATTAATCACTTTGAATAATAGCAGCACATTAGGAATGAGAGAGGCCACTGAGAAGAAAATCTATAATCAGTGGGAACAGGAGGGAAACAGACTCTATCAAGCACTACAATGAGCCCGGTTCAAAAGATGATTCATAAAATTAAAATCCCAAATTCACCCAGTGACCTGCCTTCTTACAGGCCAATGAAGGGAGTCACATTTCATTTTTGATATCTTTTCTATCTAAAGGATCATTTTTCTGATCAGGTCAAAAAGCCCAACCCTACTGGCAGATGATGATTGGGACCTCTTCAGGGCAGCGTTGTGAATTCAGAAACGTTTAGAAACTATCTTTGGCTCTGTAATGAGTAGAGGTGGAGGGGAGAACTCTTTTTGTACCACAAACCTGAGCAATGGAGTCTCCAAAATCAGCCATTTCCCTGCTTGGTCCATTGCTGGGTGAGCATAGCAGGGTCCACCCTTGCTGTACAACCGTCCCAGCAGGTCACACATTTTGGAATGGAATCTCTCCATTCTTTGGCTCTCACTGGAGGCTTCTCTTGACCTCTGGCATCCTCAGAGTCACAAATTCCCAGGTCAGTGCACCTCAAAGTTGATACCAACAGCTGCCCCATGAAATGCCTTTGTGGACTCCCCCAGTGATAGGCCACTGCTCCCATAACAGATCCTTGTGGATGTGGAATTCGCTGCTAAGAGGAGTTGTCTCCAGGTGGGTACCTCCCACCTCTCTCAGCAGCATCACAGGAGCAGCCTGCAGTGGATTCCATTGGTGTTGAACTCAGTGATCACTGGGCATTCCTTCCAGCTCAGGATTCCCTGATTCATTCCATGATTCCGCGGCTCTTCGTTGGCAGGTTCCTGCAGTGCTGGCCATTGGCTGGCAGACTGCAGAGCCAGGATTTGGGAAGTGCCACAGGCACAGCTGGCAAAGACTGAGTGCCAGGGCAGTCTCCCAGCTTATACCTTTTCCTCCTGCCTTGGCATCAGGTGTGCTCATGTAAGTGCAGGAGAGAGAGATTAAAATGTGTCCTTTCAATAAAGACGTTATTTCCACCTCATTTAGATTTTCCTGTTCTTAATGTACTTCATCGTTCCAGCTCATTTTATCCAAGTGTTTTAAAAAGCTCTCCTCTTCTATTTCTCCCTGGTGAGGATGATTAAGATAGAACAGGAATAATCTGCATGTTTCCAAACTTTGCTGCCTGTCTGGAATTAAATCACAGCTGCAATGAGGAGAGGGAAGAGAGGAGCAGGGAGCTGAGTGCTCAGAGCCAGGAAAGAACAAAAAATCCAAATGCCACAGGCAACAATTTCAGTGCACAGCCCACACTAGGCCTTCAGGAGGTGAGTCCAAATTGCAGAGTTTTTTTTTAAGTCCAAACTTACCTGGGAGATAGCTGGCAGTCTGTGCTGTGCCCTCACCTGTAATGCTGTTTATTCCCTGGAAATGCTATTGATGGCATAGAAATCGAGTCGCTGTCCATGCTGGAAACACCAGTGAAGAGCAAATCCTGTGACAGAAACAGGACTCCTTGTCAGCCCTCTCACTGCCTTCAGGAAACCCCGCACACACACATTTTTACTCCATGAAGTGTTTATCCAACATCAGGACAGTGCTGAGGGGATGGAGCAGGCGTGCAGAGGAGCCATGTGGAGGGGACCCACTTCTCCTGCTGGATCAGACAGACATTGCGTAATCCGTGTCTGAGATGGAAAGGAGGAGAGGACCACACAGCCCCCAGGACCTGCCAGCTTTGAGGATGCTGTCCAAGAAGCTCAGAAATGGAGAATGGAGCCTCTTGCTCATCCTGCCATTGGATGGCAGCTCCCAGCCTGGGTTTGTGACAGGGTGAGGAGCAGCCGTTTAGCTTAGAGCCAGTTCCCTCCAGCACTCCATGCCCTAGTTTTGAACAGACTCCATGAAGCACTACAGCATGAGGGTCATCAGACAGAGCTCCTGGCTAGATCCTAAAATCCCCTTGGCTTTTCACGGATCATTTTTACCTGAATATTCAAAGCTGCAGGAAATATATTTCCTTCCTTGGCTTAAACAATAAGAAACTGTGAGTGCCCCATCCCTGGAAGTGTCCAAGGCCAGGCTGGACAGGGCTTGGAGCAACCTGGGATAGTGGAAGGTGTCCCTGCCCATGGGAGGGACGAGATGGGCTTCAAGGTCCCTTCCAACCCAAACAGTCCCATGGTTCTGTTCTGTGATTCTGGCACTGTTGGACCTGGGGAAGCACACGCTGCAGCAGCGCAGTGCATTGATGGTGCTCAGTGCTTAAAACCACCCAATTTTCCTGTTGGACAGTTCATCCTCCTCAGGTGGAGGTAAGAGGTGCCCCCTGTTCCTCAGCACCTCCTGTGGTGCAGATGTGCTGTCTGCAGCCAGTCAGAGCATTGCCTTAGCAAAGCCCATTTCATTTAATGACTTTTTGTATCACTGCCTGGTATTTATTTACTTCCCAGAGCATGCCGGAGGTCGTAATGAAAAACGACCAAACCTCAGCACAGAGACTGCCCCATACTTAAGACGATTAAGATAAAGTCCCACATAAGTGGCCCTAATAAAAGGAATTTATCACGAGACATGGAGAGGAAGGTATCTTTATTCACGAGGTGAATAGCACTGAGGGTTGTCAGTGCAGATCCTCAGTTCAGGAAATTATCATTCATTCTCCAAATTACTGACTGCACAAAAATTACTAAATGGTGCGTTATCACTGCCTCTCAGCACGAGGATGTCTTTGTTGTACGTTTGATTACAAATGGCTCGCCCCGTGATTATCGTCAATAAATCACAGGTAAGCAGAGCACATGCCATGGGGAGGCTTGGCTGAGAGGCTTCTGGAGCCGCCGTGAAAGGAAAGACAAAAGCCCCCTGCAGTGAGGAGCTCCGGTCTTTCGGGCTGGTAATAACTCACTCCTCGTGTTGTTTATGCACAAGGACAGCCGTGGCCTCGCGTGGTCACGGCGAGAATTCGGAGACATGGAAAATGCATTTCCTTACCTCTCCATAAATCCGTGCAAGGCAGAGATACCCGGGTGTCTTTTTCTTTTTCTCCTTCTACTTCCTGCCAAGAGCATCGGAGGCACAGCGGGTACCAAATGGCGAGCCAGGATAATGAGCCAGGAGAAGATAAGTGATACTTCTGCAGCTCTGCAGCAGCTTTGCTGAACGTGGTGCCCCAATAAGTCAAAGGTATGAGACAAGCCGGGACATTTTGGGGGGGTCAAACCCACCTGCAAGGAGCCTTTGAGCTCTTCCTCCTCCCCAGATCTTTCAGCAATTCTTGTCTGGGTTTAGGACACATCTGTTGACTTTTTCTGAAGACAATATGAGTTTTTTGTAGTGGAAATATATCCCTGTATCCACAGAGACATCCGTAATAGGAGGAAGAGTGGAACCCTACAAGATAGAAGGATTTGATCTGCATCCTGCTATCCCAGTATGCTTTAGGGGAGCTACAAGGAAGCATCACAACTCAGAGTAGAAGATCTGTTTATTTTTCTCCTGTTGAGACCACAGGAGGATCTTAGCCAGCTTAGTGGTACCCTGCAGAGAGCAGCTGGCATTCATTCAAGAAGAAAATCATGGAGATAATAGTGAGATCTTTCCATACATCCTCAAATAAATTTGGACAGCGGATGGAACTTATTTTCCCAGGTAACCCAGGATGGCCTTTATAATTGGGCTCATTGGTCCTGCCCTAGTGCAAATCCCTTTATTGCTACCTGTAAGTGAAGAAAACCCTGAACTCCTCAGCACTTAAGGACAAAATCCTTAGCTCACCTCCTGTGTCAGGAGAGATTCTTGAACTTGGAAGACTTGATTCAACACAGAACTCAAAGCTGACCTATATCAAAGCTCATCCTTGCTCCACACTTGACGTGACGCACTTCTCTATGAAGTTGCCTCCTACAGCTCTTGTGAGGGGAAAAATCCACAAAAGTGGACAGAAGCTTTTCCAGGGTGGCTGTGTCAGAGTGGGAAGGCCTATATGAGGAGCCAAGACAATCCTGGTGGTTTATTGGGCATCTGTTTTTGGAGGCAGATGTTCATTCTGGTGGCATGTTTGTCGTCCAATGAAACAAACCCGGTTTCAACTACAAAACCTCTAAAGAGTTCCCCAGCAGCACCATGCTACCTTTTTCCCCTCATCAGTGTTTTCCCTCCTTTCTTTGGGCGGTAAGAAAAGCAGGGGGTGTTTGCAAAGCCTCTCACAGAGCTCAGGCTTGGGTGCAGTGACACGTGGGCAGAGATTGAGATCCCTATCAGCGCTTGTGGCTCCAGCGATTACACTGCATTAAGGCTCTGTCGGTGTTGACAAACACTGCTCCAATTAGGAATTAGCCTGGCATGGCATCTGATAGCCCTGCTCACTGCTGACCTTCTAAATGGACAGCCCTGCCCTCCCTGTCTCTCCTTCGGCAGCGGGCAGGAAACAAACCCTGAGGTGTCTTTCCACCACCCCTTCACCTCCTTTTTCCCCTTAATTGATGTATTTCCACTGGCAACCCTGAATATTGCCTGAATATTAACGGTGGTTGTTGTGCTCCAAAAATTCCTCCCTTCCACATCCAGTCCAGCAGCATCTGATGTCACAGGTGATGATCCAACTGTGCATGTTTTCTTTCAGTATTCACAGAATCCCAGAATTTTGGGGGTTGGAAGGGACTTCAAAAACCATCTCGCTCTGATCCCTCCACCATGGGCAGGGACACCTTCCACCAGAGCAGTTGCTTGCCTTGTTGGAGTCTTGTTCATCAAACGGCAAAGGAAGTGTCTTTATTTTTGGAAGTCAGTGTCCATCTGAAGCTCCAGACCGCCGAGACGTTGAGAACCCATCTCAGGCATCGTGGGATATTAATACAAAAACACACAGTTGTGACCAGGACAGCTGGACCGAGGGGAGCAGGGAGTGTCACATCCAAACTTCCCTCGGGGACATGAGGAAGGTGAGACACACCAACAGTCATGGCAAATTGGCAAACCTCAGTCAGAGAAGGAGGGTGAAGTGGAGGCTTCTTCAAGGCTTTCTGGAGCTGGAGTGAGGGACCACAACCTGAGGAGAACGAGGGGGAGTGGAATACAATGGATTTACTGTGCATAGAAGAAGATATTTAAAAGGAACAGAAATGCAGGCAGGACAGAGGTGGGCAGGGTCACAGCAAGGCCATTTGGGGACTATTAAGGTGGTTTGTGCAGAAATGGATGGGGCACTTTCTCAGGGGGAGGAGACTGGAGAGCTGGAATGCCTGTTCTGGGTGAAGTTGGGCATGGAGGAATGACAGGACAGGGACTGTCTTCTACTCTGCTTTTGGCCATGACTGGCACCCAAGGTCCCCCCATGAAGGCTCTCTGCACTGCCCTTGGCTGTGTAACACAGACCAGGGTGCTGGGGAACTGCTCTTCCCTTCCTTGGTGTTCCAGACTAATTGATCAAAGCTGCCATCTGAGTGATCCCAGATCCCACACGGCTTCCAGGGATCTCTGCACTGACATGGGACTCCCACCAAGCATTCCCAATAAACCACCAGTATTTTATTTTGTGGTTTTCAAGATCCTTGCCTGTCATCACTGTCTCACTTCAGCCTCCCCTTGCAATGTGCACAGCTCATCCACATGACATTACAAGGAAAAGGCAACCAGGAATTATTCAAAGATCTATCCAGTCTCCATCTGAGCACACAGGGATTCATCCTGTGAAACTCACGTGACATAGATACCAAATTTAGGCAGATGAATTCTGTCTCCAGGCTGATTTTCCTGACCAATACCACGAGAGAAGCTTTTGCTATTAGAGAAACCGTCATCTCCAACTACTCCCCAAAATGGTAGCAACAGCAGTATCCCAGGAGTGCCCAGGGCACAGGGTGATTCCCAGTTCCCACAGACAGACATGGGAACGTGTGGACACGGGGCCACCCATGGCAGCCTTTCCAAGTCCTCTTTTGGAGAAAGAGATGCCAGGGAGAAAACATCTGCCGGGTCTTGATGTGAGGCGAGTGAGCTGTGCCTGCACAAGGCACTCCCACCTTTGGTGGCCCAGCTGGTTTTGGTTGGTTTTGCAGCCAAGCCTTGCTGGGTGCCAGTGTTGTACCAATAAAGCCCTGCCCCAACATCCCTGACTGGCAGCGGGATGGCACAGATGCCGATGGACAACGGCCACAAGCCAGGCATTCCTTGTGCACCTCCCTCTCCTCCTCAGCAGCTCAGGAGGGGTTTGTGCTCATTTCTTGCTCCAGCTCACGTGTTTCCATTAGAGTGGGGAGGGCTGGGGGGGCTGTTGTGGTTCCCTTCTCCGCGGCACTGGAAATTGATAAGGTTCATATGCATACAAAAGGCTGAATGGAGAGGCAGGAGGGTGAGCGGGGTCGTACACCCAGATGGATTTTTTAATTCCGGGGGAAAATAACACCACGCTCTCGAGCGATAACTGAGCCTTTCTTCCCAGCTCGGACCAAAATATGATTTTTCATCTGCGCATTGGAGGAGAGGAAAATTATACAGAATTTCATTCTGCAGAATAATAAAGCTTCATGCTGAATAAAGCTCCCATAAGCCAGTGTAATTACTGAAGGGCAGGAAATACACTTTCAGTTTATATCTAATCACAATGCCATATTGTGTGCTGTGAAAAGGACTTCTGGAGGCCGGAGTGTTGCTGGAATGTGAGCAGACCCTGAAGACTTTCTTCTTGCCAGGACTTTCTCAGCTGGGAAAAAAAAAAAAAAGGAAGACAAGTGGCTGGAGTCACAGAAGAGGACACAAAAGCACCGCTTGAGAAGGATTCTGAAGGCCTTTTTGGCGGGATTCAGACTCAACCCTGGCAGCTCTTTGATCTCAATTTGGGACCCCGATGCTGTGGCCTGGCAGGGCCAAAGGAGCACTTGGGTGGTTTGGGGTTGGATGTTGCTCCAACAGATCACAGGCCATAAGCCATGGTTTGTCCAGATAAGTAATAGCATTAGGATAACAGAAAATCTGGGACCACTGCAGCCTGGGATTTCTTCCTTCCTCTTTTGTCCTCATGGTGGATCACACGCACAAAACGCGCTGTGGACCACCAGAAGCTACTACACCCTCAAACTGGTCAAGGTTGTGACAGGGCTGCTCAGGGGAAAGGGCTGCTCAACACATTTGAGAGCCTGGTTAAAACCAGGGATTGGTGGAAGCAGAGCGGGAGATGCCAAGTGAGGTGTGGGACAGGCTTGGGAGATACCAGGAGGTTTGTGTTCATTGAGGGGAAAAGTAGAGAAAAGGGCAGCAAGGGAAAACATTTCTTTGTGCAGTGAGGAGGAGTTTTTTGTGCAGAGGGTGACAAAACCCCCTTAGCACAGCTTGAAACATTGCTCCTGCGTGAGTAAATACAGAGCATAAACCTGCTCCCAGCATGTGTTTCATTCCAAGGTCTTTACACTAAATCCCCCATGGCACCTTGTGGGAGGCAGCTGCAGAGGGATGGGATGTCCCCGAAGACTGAGACACCTATCTGGGCTGGGGGGAAGGTGATAACCCATGGCAGGGATGTGAAAAAAATCGTCCACACTCCCTCAGCCTCAAGTTTTAACCTCACGGGAAAGAGGGAAGAAAGCAAAGCAACTACGAAAATGCCCTCCCAGGTACCACCTCCAGATCATCTGTTCTGTGTTCGGTTTGATTTGTTTGAAGCTGGTGAACACAGAGTGGAGAGGGCAAAGCTGGTAGAGGGAAAGCAGCTTTCCTGGCTGGAGAGGCCAGCTCCCACCTCAACCGTGGCAGCTCTGGAAAACCCCAGGTTAAAGTTGTCCATCTTCCTGCTGCTGAGAAAAGCTCCATGGCTTAGGAGGGGTGTCTGGCGGCCCTGTCTCAAGAGATCAGTCTGGTACCACTGTTTCAGAGGTTGCTGCTGGCTCCCTGCCACCTCCCACAAGATTGTTACAGGTGACTCAGGCTGTGGCCAGGGCTCCCAGCTGGAACCCTGCACATGGAGCTGCATCTGCCTCGTCAGATACAGGCAAAGGGGCTTACACTCCACAGCCTCCCTGCTTTGTTATTACCAATGTATTTGCAACTTCAAAATACACCACTGTGTGCTCTTTTCATTTGCTCTGCACCGACAGTGTCTTTTGGCCTTTCCTTTTGCCTCTAAAAGGAAGAATTCATGTTTTTTCTCCAATAGTTCAACCAAGAGCTCAAGAGGCTTCCTTAACACCTCTTTGTTCCCCTGTCAATTCTTCCTTGTGTATAGGACAACCTTTCCAACACAGAGAACTCCCCAGGTGAAATCTTGCCCATGACACCACTGCAGTGCCACTGGTCTGAACTGGGAATGCTTCACCTGAAGGATGCTGAGACTCCTGCTTTTCCATAGTGCAACTCCCTGGTGGCTCGTAGCCGTTCTCTGGTTAACTAATACACTCACATGTCTCTGCTCCTCTCTCGTTTCCAACTGATGAGCTCCCAGTTTAGAGCAGAATTTCTTGTTAATCCCCAAGTGCATGACCTTGCATTTAGTAGTCTTAAATTTCATCCCATTTCCTTTACTCTCGTCTCCAAGATTATGCAGTTCTCCATGTATGGTATTGTGATCCTCCTCTACTTTGCTGACGGCTCCTAAATTTATGAGGACTAGAAAATTGACAGGAAACTTAAGGCCAGGCCTGGCTGCCAGTTCACCTTGGACAGGAAGGGCGGATGGGGGTGAAATCCCACAGCTACACGGAGGTGCCAATGGATTCCTGGGTTCAGGGAACAACAAGGAAAACGGGAAGCGGCTGCCTGGCCCTGCAGTCATGCACTTCATACAAACCCCCTGATATGTCAGACAGGGAAAAACACTCTCTGAGCACTCAAATCTCTTTGTTTTCTCTCCCACAGGGATATGGTCAGGTTGGTTCCCGGATGATCCAACACCGGTGGCCTGGTGACGTGTGTGGGAGCTGGGATGGGAGGCTGGCAGAGTGCTGGGATGGCTTCTGAATGAGGCAGATGAAAGGGGAGAAGCCTGCAGTGATTTCCCATCCACGGTTTTCCATGGTGCAATGGGACAACCCGCTGCCAAAGTGCTGGATCCCCTGCTTGGGAGGAGACTGTGCTGCCTTGACTGCTACAGCCCCACCAAGTTCCCAGTGCCAGGGGTCCCTCATCTGCCAAAATGATGGTTTGATGTTTAATGCACTGCTTTACAAATCCACCCAACATGTTCTGCATGCCCTCGCTCACATCTCAAGTTAAAAGAAGGGAGTCAGGGCTAAAATCCAGGAAGGTGCTGGAGATGCTGGTAGGACCCCAACTGTCTGTACTTGTCTCTACCCCGGTTCCCACCTGCCTGCCTGCCTAAAGCTGGGCTTTGTTCCCCTCCTTGTGTTCACCCACAGGAGAGGTGCACCGCCACCTCTTCTGTTTCACAGCCACACACAGGTTTCCAGACAAATGAGAACTGTGTGGGACACTTCTCCCCAAACTCCTCGGCAAGGGGAGACCTTCTGGCCCAGGGACTCCTGCAGCTGCATCCCCTCAGAGACCCCATTTGCCTCTGGAAAATCCCCTGTCTGCACGGAGTTAGCTTCTAACCTCTCTCCATTTCAGCCGGCAGTGCAACTGGTTTGCACTAAGCATCCAGCCGAGGGGATTCAGCCCTCCCAATCAGCACAACTAAAGCATGAAATGAGGACACAGCCCGAGAGCGCGAGCAGGGGGGACTGTGCCGCCGCTCCCGCATCACCGAAAAAAATAATAAAAAAAAAAACAGGGAGGAAAGTAGAGCTTTTGCATTATTCTGTGCTCCGTCCGGAGCGCAAATGCTCTATTTTTACACACCTTCCCATCTCCCCTGAGCCCCGTCCCCTCCTCCTCTGCCCGCACAGGCAAAGTTCTTGAATCAGCAGATTCTGAGCTCGGGAGCGGTAAAGAGCTATTGAGGGACGGACTCTGATAGCATTACAACCATCCATGGAGCCATTTTCTGTGGCGAATCGCTGAGTTCTACCTGGTTATCTCCTGCCTTGCACATCACTTCCGAATGACATGCTCTCAGTCTGGGCAAAAAATGAGAGTTTTTTTTTAAAGAGCTGGGATTTCAATAATATGTGACGAAAGGATGAGATTACTTTCTGAGGTGGAAGAAGGCGAGAGAGGGGGAGAGAGGGAGAAGAGATGAAGAGCAAGTTCTTGGTCCTTTATGGAGTTTCACAGCAAGGCTACTCTCTTGGTGGTAATGACAGCCCAGTCGCTCTTCTTTGGATGGTTTCTTACCCTTTTCCCAGGTGAGGGGGCTGGGAGAAGCCCAGGTGACCAAGAGGTCAAGAGGGGTTTGTGCACTGCATTAACAAAGAGATTGTCTGGCTGCAAAGGGCACTGGAAGCAGAAGCTGCACTGAAGTGTGGCTGAGCCGCAGCTGCAATTTCAAAGACAGGCTTCATCTGGAAGAAGTCACAACACATCCAAGTCTCACCTGGTGGTTTGATTTCCAAGTGCCCAAATCAGCCAAAAGGCAGCTGGAAATGGAGGTGGGGGGTGTGAACACACTCTCAGACAGAGGGTGGATATGTGGGCTGTGTGTGCTGGTGGTGGAGCCAAGGGAGCAGCAAGGAGACACTTTCCTGGTGTCAGATACTCCCCTGTTCAGCAGAGTGGGACTCATTCCACAGAGATAATCCTTTTCCTGCCTTCAGATAATTTCTGTGCCTATGTTCTCCAGCCCGGGTTCTTATCTGCTTCCCTTCCCATCATTGCTGGGTGCATCACCGTGTTTATCTTTCCAGCACCCCTCCGAGGCCAGCAGCGCTCTCATCCCCCAAGTTCCAGGGAGAAACTGGGAGGGATGGGATGGGCAAGCTGCAGGGATTCGCTGTGGTCACCCACAAAACTGGCTGTACATTAAAAATGACCCCAAGGCACAGCTTACATCTCAAACCTTTGTTTCAACAGTCGGGTGGGCGAGAAAAACAAACTCCAACTCCATAAAAAAGGCTAAAGGCAAGTTGTATAGGTTTATCATGTCTCCAGATGCTCTTTTGCTCCCTGGGGAAGTCAGTTCAGACCAAGCAAGACCTCTGGCAATGTGGAGGAGCTGCAGGCAAGACCAGAAATGCATCTGCAGGTGTAGGAGCCGTGCCTTCACCAGAGCTGTTGTTCAGCACTTGAGTAGGATTTGGGGTCTTCCACAGGGAGTGCTTATTTGGGAGGCACATTTGGGAGGCAGATGCAACTCCTGCCAAGCATAGTTTGGAGAAGGTCACTTCCCTGCCTGGGAGTTCTGGTGACGAAGACCAAGCCTTCATGGTGATGAAGGGAGAAGGTGAGGAGGTCACCAGGGCTGCAGGAACTTTGTGCAGCTGTGGCAACGTGGAAAGTACCAACACCAGCAGTACCCAGCTTTATGTGCACGGGTAGAGCCCAACACATTTCTCATTTCCCTGTCTGAGCAGAAAAATACAAGCCTGTGATTCATCCTTAAAGACCCAAAGCTCCACCCCAAACGTGTCTTCAGGGGAAAACTGCAGAGTCTCGGTCTTGCCATGATGCTCCTCACCTGTGGCGCCCACCTGGACATGCTCTTTGCTCTGCCGTTGGTTTTCCAGCCAGAGTGGGCAGGGAGAGCAAACAGCAAGCAGGGAACTGTTCCCTGTGAACGCTCCCTGTCCCTGATGGGATCAGCTGCTGTCACTGCCGGCCGCAGGTTGTCTGTGTCAAGGAACAATCTGACAAAGTGCACCAGGTGAAATTTTGCTGGCTTCTGTCTTTAGATAAGGGCGCTATCACTGACTCAACATATTTTATGTATAACACGCCCGATGCAAAAAGCATTCAAGCATCAGGCTTGTTTAAATGTATTTGATGGTATCTGGAAAAACCAGTTAACTCTTCCCGGCTGGCTGCGGGGCGCTCTGTGCGGAGAATCACTCTGGGAGAGGCCACCGAGCCTTGTCCCCGTGCTCAGAGCTGCCTGTGGCCGGGGCACGGGGCAGGAGGAGGACAGGCTGCTCCAAAAGGTCCTGGTGTAGGAGCTCAGCTCCCCCTGGAGCAAGAAGACATCTGGAGGAGCAAGGTAGGAAGCCCATCTGCAAAGATTCCTTCCAGCTCCGAGGAAGGGAGAGCACAAACCCTCTGCCATGGGGCCAGCATTTATCAGTCACCTCCAGATTTATCTGAAAGTCTTCCAGGAGCCTGAGGCCACTGTGTCTCTTTGCCAACACCAGCAGCACAGGTGTTGTCCCCAGACTTGTTTTCACCATCACACCCTTTTGCCTTCAGTGGAGAATAACCCGAGCAGGGCATTTCCATGTTGTATGGGGACCTTGCCCGTGTTTGACCTCATTTCCCCTACTTGGAGAGAAAGTGATAGTTTAGATGAACCTCTTCTAGTTAAATGCCATCACTTTTTCAGAGGGTTTTGTTAGTTTGGGGTTTTTTTGGACCAGATTTTTTAAGAAGACTTGAGAAGCAGATAGAGGCAGATCACTCCCATGGCTTTCTATTTACAAGATAGTTCTTTATCTTGGATTTCTGATCCTGGATCCAAGCTCTGGTGCCAGCTCTAAGCAAATAGACACTCATAGTGGGTAAAGAAAAGACAAGGCACTCCTTTACCTTTGAACTGCAGAGACTTCCTGGGTTAGGGTGGGCACATCTGGGGAGAAACGAGGAATTTCTCTCTTTTTTCTCATCAGTCCCATCTCTGCTCATCAAACAGGTGGGGTGGAGTTGGCAGAGGAAAACAGGGGATTTTGCTGCTAGTTCCTACTCTTGTGGAGGTTCAGTTTGGTATCAATTACAAGGCTGGGCAATGACTAAATTACTTTTGTGGTCATTTATTTCCTTGGAAGGACATTGACGTTTCCCAGTGATAAGGGGAAATCTGTGAATGTGATAAGATAGATACAGATAGTGCTGAGGGCAGTCTTGATTTTGATATGTTGTATCTGTGTTAACTATCCAAGAGTGGGAACAGCCTTGGCCTCCCAGCTGTGGATGGGATAAAGAGTGAGTTAGCTGTGAGGGCTCTGTGTTCAGTTGAGCTGTGGTTTCAGTCCAGTTGCAGTTGGAATCTGCCGTGCTGTGAAGAACCAGGGACAGGAGGTCGTGCCAGGGACAGAAAAGGCAAGATTTTGTACCAGAGTCAGACAGGGATAGGAAGAAACTGGCCAGAACAGCAGAAAAAAGAGAGAAGAGGAAGAACTGAAACTTTGGGTTTATAGACTAGCTGCTGGCGCAAATGGACAGACCCTGAGAGCTGTGTGGAGCTGCCTTTGAGAAGCAATTTATACTCTTGAATAACAAGGTGCTGGTGTGTGAAGCCTTCTGATAGGTATGAGAGACTTTTAGATAGCGAGGTGAAGATGCTTGGAGCCCCCTGAGGTTTTGAAGAAGCACTCTGCGTGTCGTGGCTGTCTCGACTACGACACAGTGATTTGGCCGTCTCAACAACCTTAAATGGTGCGACTTCTCCACATGTGAAAACAGGACTTCTGCTGCTTCTCAAGAGGCAAAATCCCAATAACAGAAAGCCTGTTCTTCATCTGTTTATTTCTGAGGTCCAGCTAAATCTGCTGGAATATTTAGGACTATCAGTACTCTGTCCTAGGAATCTGAACTACGTGGAGGGACAAGTTGATGGGTACAAGGATGCACAGCTGCAGCACAGGTTCAGCTCCATGCCTTTTTACAAGGGAAGGAGCAGTGAAAAATTTCACCCTTTCCCACTTTTGTCATTGGAATCCTTTGGGAGGCAGAGCTTGCTGGGTTTCAAGGATCCCTGATGCCAATGTCACTGCTAAGCAGGTCCATCTCTTCTCCCCTGGTCAGTGACGGAGAGAAGCAAATCCCTGACCTCTCCCAGAGGATTTCACCAGGAGAGGATGATTCCTCAATTTTGTGTTGCTGTAATGGGGACCAAGAAGCTCCAAGCCAGGGAAGCTCCCATCTCCCAGCCATGGAGAAATCCTGCTGTCCCTCCTCCAGACTGCTGCTAAGTGTGTTGGGAACTGAAGAAAAGCACTTTGCTTATCCTGGCCCCCTGTTTTTCCATCAGCAAAATGAGACTTCCAATTTAGGGGAAAAAAAAAAAAACAAACAAAAAAACCCCCTCACTTTAAGAAAAGCTGCCTCCAAAAAAAAAAAAAAATCCCAATTATTTTTCTAAATTAGAGATTAACAAATGAATTATTATTCCCTGTAGGTACCAAGAGGCAGCACTTTGCTGGCATTCAGAATCTGGGAGGAAAATTCCAGTAATGCCATAGTTTAGGGGGTTGTTTTGGGGTGATTTTTTTTCTGTTTAAAAGTGGTGCTTTCCTACAACTGCTTGGTTGGGGTGCCAGAAGAGGAGGAAGAGGATGAGGAGAGGAAGAGTGAGTGTGTGCAGGGTGGCTGGGGCTTGTGCTGAAGGATCCTTTTGTGAAGATCAGCAGTTCCTGGCGCTTTTATCCCAGGCAAAGATTACATTTAACTCCCAGAGGTCTTTGCTTCCTCAGATCCTTTTCAGACTGAGTCACTGTAGCACTGCAGATAGTTTTGGGTGTCCTTTCATTTTTTTTTTTTTTGACAGTATTAAATACATACCCCAGTGAGCCATAAATCAGTGGTTTATCAGAGAATAAATCATATCTGTAATAAGAGACCACTTCTTTTTAATTGGACAGTGCATTAAATGAAACAGATATACTTCCTCAAAGAATGCAGAAATGTGTCAGCCAGCCTTCTTTAATGAATTTTAATTTTAAACCACCTTTTCTTTGAGAGAAAAGCTATTCCCTCACCCACCCCCCAAGTAAAATTACATTCCAACTGGAGGATTTGCCGAGTTTTATGGGTTATTGTACTCACACCACTTTATCTTTCATTCCTGTGGTATCATAGGAGCCTTTCCTCTAGGTTCAGGCTGGTTTATGTGGAGGAGGATGTTGTAGCAAGTGGATATTTGTTTGTGTGGTAGGTGTCCATGTGTTCGCTGGGGTTGGTTGGTTGGTTCTGATTTACTTGTGAGAGCATTGCCAGGAAAGAAAGAAAATATTTTACACCCTCCTGAATCCTGGGGAAATCTCAGCACTGGCTTAAATAATTTGGGTAATGAGCACAAGGAGTGAATTCCTTGGGGAAAGGACAAGGACTCATCTTATTTTGGGAGCAAGTACGGACCACTGGCCAGGGAGGGGAACAATGCAAGGTGTCCAAGGATCAGAGGCACGGCAGAGATGTCACAAATTTGTAAAACAGAGATCAGCACCCCTCCTACGAGGAAAGGCTGGGAGAGTTGGGATTGTTCAGTCTGGAGAAGAAGAGTTCCAAGGTGACTTAATTGTGGTTTCCAGTAACTGAAGGAAGCCTGCAGGAAAGGATGGAGAGAGACTGTTTCCAAGGGTTTGGAGCGAGAGCACGAGGAGAATGGCTTCAATATGAAGGAGGGGAGCTTTAGATGGGATATTGTGAAGAAATTGTTCCCTGTGAGGGTGGGGAGGCCCTGGCACAGGTTGCCCAGAGCAGCTGTGGTTGCCCCATCCCTGGAAGTGTCCAAGGCCAGGCTGGACAGGGCTTGGAGCAACCTGCGATGGTGGGAGGTGTCCCTGCCCATGGCAGGGGTAGGAGTGGGTGGGCTTTAAGGTCCCTCCCAACCCAAACTATCCTGGGATTCTCTGTCCTCACTTGTTCCTGCTCACTCAGATCACAACCTCTTTAGGGCAGCAACAACTGACCAAGAATGGGAATTCTGGTCCTTTGGGAAAATCCTGACATTTTCGACATTTTCGTTTCAGAAGAGCTTTTTCACAGACCAGGATGAGCTGAATAAGTCTGTCCTGAAGGGCTGTACTTTGCAGGTGGCTCTCGTGTCACCTGAGGTCACACCTGAACCATCCCCTGGGAGCACCTGCAGGTGGTGAAGGAGGACAGGACCTTGTGGAGGTGATGGGTCCTGGCTGAGGAGGATCCAAGGGCTGCTGCCCGTGGGGCTGGGGCTGTGGGATCTCCTCCCACACTGCCCTGGGCAGGCCGGGATGAACTCTGGGAGTCTCTTGGGGGTTGCAGGTCTGGTGAGGAGCTTGATGGGCAGGGAAGAAGAGGATCAAAAAGTACAAATCCCCAAATCCCAGGCCTTTCTTGAGGCAGGTAAGACAAAATGAGATCTTCTTTTCACAAGAAAAGACCAAACAAAAAAACCCCACCACAAACAAGACAAAAACCGCCACACAAACAAACAAACAAACAAAAAATTGAAACAAACAAAAATTAAGCAAAACAAACCAACCAACAACTCAACTCCTACACCCCCCCAAAAATATATCTCATCAAGTTTTTCAGTAAGCAACCTTCCCATTAAAACACGGCCCTGATGTTCACACCTGGAGTCCACTCCATCCCTCCCAAGTCAAAGCCCATCCAGGAGGGCAACCAAAATTTCCAGGCCTGTTTTCTGCAGGGTAATGGGGACTCCATTCTGGTCCTTTTGGCTGCCCACCCTCAGCCCCACCAGTCCCACACAACACCCCAGCCCCACTGCTCCTCACTCTCCTAAGACAGACGGGCTCTGCAATAACTTCCTTCTCAACATGCTGGTAGTAAAATCGTTACGGATTTGAATCTCTTCTTATTATTTCCAACCCGGTGCTTCTATTTCCTGCCCACGCCTTGGGTATGATTCCCCCCTCCCCAGGTGCCCAGCTGGGTCACAGTCAGTAATAGCTGGTTATTAGCTCTGGGCAGAGCCTGCACTTCCAGCCAGGCACGGGAAGATATTACAGGCAGGAATAGAACATTATTTCCAACTTCTTATCCTTGGTGGCTTTGTGGGAGTAGGTGTCATTTTCTTTTTTGTTTTGCTGGTTGAGTTTCTAAGAAACCAAAGGCTTCAAAACCACTGAAAACTCTTTATCCTTGTCATCTTAATTCTGGTATGACTGTTCCTTGCTGCTATCGTTTGTCTTGGAATGCTTGAAAACCACGGCTCTTTCTTTCTCTCATTTGTTTGCTGTTAAATTCTGGAGCAGTTGAATGAAGACACCTCAGCTGTGTGCATTTCTTACACCAATTATTCACTGTTCAGCATTTTAAAAGGTAAAATGACACTGCATGGTCATCATCACGTGTAGTGCATTAAGCCTTGGAGCTTAGTATCACATTTAATGAATGTTTTCTCTGTATAATGAGATTGAGAAATCTAGAAGGCTGATTGTTTTTTTTTTTTACAGAACAATTCCAAAATTTAAAATAAAAAAATAAATAAATCCACAATGAAGTGCTTGGGGAAATGCCTTAAGTGCCTGTCAGTTAACCAGGTTGGTTGGCTGAAATTGAAGATTTGCAATGTATTTTCTCCGAGGGAGACTCCTCCATATCATCCCACATCGTTACAGCTGCTGCCTGTTGTGACTCCTGAGCGCTGGCATCCTCTTGCCTTCTCCAAAATGTGCCTCTGAACCAAACTGGGAAGAAGGAGAAGACTCTCCACTGTTGAGATTTGTGTGGCATCACAGGCAGAGAGAAGCAAAGCTCAAAAACCAACGCCGCCCCTGCCCCGGCCACCCCTGCCAGGCTGAGCTTGGATTTTGGGTGTGTGCTGACCCCCTGCACACACACCTGACTGCCACAGGAGAATCCTGGCCGGTTTGGGTGCTGTCTGACACAAACAGTGCAAGGCCAGAGCCGTAGGGAAGGAGTGCTGTGCCATCTAGTGAGTGCTGCTGTCCACAGGAAACCCTTATTTACTGCTCGGCTGGAGGCACTGCAGCCACCTCGGGGTGCTTTAACAAGGCTGCCCCCAGTTTTACTCCATGGTTAAATAACTTCCCGGGGCTGAGAGCCCCCTAACCGGGCAGGAAGTCAGGTTTAAAGCCCGAGGTTTGGCTCAGGAGGAACTGGGCAACTAAGAGGCTTTGCTCCCCCATCTTCAGCAAGCAGCTGGGTGCAGCAGCAACAGAGAAGTCAAGGCAAAAAATGCAGAATATTTGGTTTCTTCTGTCTCTGTCACAGAATGATCCACCAGGAATTTCCCTCTCTTGTAGTTCATACTCAGCCTTGTCCTGATCTAACCCCAGCATCACCACCAGGCCCTACAGGGAAGGTTCCCATCGGAGCAAGACCCTGGGGAGCAGGGATGAGCTGGGTCCTTGGGGCTCTGGGTGCCCCAAATCCCCCAGGATGCTGAGCCTGCTCTTGTGTGGGTGCAGAGAGGGGTGGGAGGGCACCCCAGGGTCCCTGGGGCTGGTTTTGGGGGTCGGCACAGGGAGGGCGACCACCTCCAGTGCCAGGCAGGGAGGGAAAGTCGGGAGGTGGGAGCCCACCCTGGCACGTGGCCAGGAATGGCCTTCTGGTGTGATGTGCTCTTGGATTTTATTTAAATCAGTGAGACGAGAGGACAGTTCAGAGCACTGGATTAATTCCACTTTCTCCCTCTCGCTCTCTCTTTTTTTTTTATTAGGAAAATAAAAGAGACTTTGAAATATTAAGAGAGAGTGGGATTAGAGCCCTCTCCTGCTACCCCAGTCTTTCCTCCCCTATTAATTTCCACTTGATTAGAATTCTTTTTGAAGTATTTAAATATGGACAATAGGAAAAAGGGAGGGTGAAGTTATTGAATATCAGTTAAACTGTATTAATATAAGCTCAGTTCCAGCTTTTATATAGATACTTCATATATATGTATAGTTTCCACTAGGAATAAAGTAGATCTATCCCTCCTCCCCTACCTAAAGTAATTATGATTTAAAAAAAAACTATAATGAAACTCTTAAACTTTAATAGCCCATTTATAAATCCCCAGCTTAAAATTTAAATGCTTAAAAAAAAGTTTTAGAACTGTAGAAATTTGATTTCCCCCCCTCTTTTTTTTTTCTTTTTTTTTTCTTTTTTTTTACATAAGAGACACTTTTATACCATAAAACTTTTGAAGCCTCGCAGCCATTCTCAATCAGTCCCTGGCTTTGGTGGAAATTGGGGTGTTGAGGGCTGAGAAAGGAGGATGGAGGGGTTTTGGTGCTGCTCCCCGCCTGTGCCGGTGTGGGAAGCCCACCAGGGGCTGGAGAACAGCTGGGAAACCACTCCCCTCCGTGATGGCCAACACCCAAATTCTTCTCCATTCTCCTGGTGTGATCCAGCAGCACTGAGCTCTCATTTCCTAGTGCAGGGGAAATCCAGGACTGCTGATGGACGTGGAGGGGTCCCTGCAGTAGCTGGTGCTGGGTGTCCATGCCATGGTCACCTCTCACCTCCTGACTCATCACCTGCCAAGCCAAGCTGCACTTTGGGGGTTTTATTTATAAATCAGTACTTTTATAAACCAGATCTCGATATCGCCATCCAGATTCATAAATCCTCTCAGCTAACCTGAGAACTGTGGTTTGATTTACAAACCATGACTTTACACATCAGATTTAACTCCCTGGCTGACTTCTGAAACAGTCGATTGGCTTAGAAGTCAGGCAACAGATTTACAAATCCTAAAACAGATTTACAAATCCTAAAACAGATTTACAAATCCTAAAACATAATCACAAGTCATGCCAGTCTAAGCAAAAATAATAATAATAAAAAAAAGGTGTTTGTTTAGAGATCTTTTGTTTGCGTGAGGGATGCAAGGGGTTGATTTACAGCCCAGGACACTGCGGTCCTGTTGCTGTTCTGATCAGCTGCACAGATCCAGTTCTTCCTTTGGGATACAAACCTGAGCTGTCTGTGATTTTTGGGTTTTTTTCTAGTTCTGACTGAGCCTAGCTTCGGGCTGTAGGATGCAACAGGGGTGGCATGAGTCCCACCAGGATCAACAACCCCTAAGCCCAAGAGAATTTGGAATCAGGGAACAGTAGACTGGTTTGGGTTGGAAGGGACCTTGAAGCTCCTCCACTTCCACTCCCTGCCATGGGCAGGGACACCTCCCACTATCCCAGGTTGCTCCACACCCCATCCAGCCTGGCCTTGGACACTTCCAGGGACAGAGTGGACACAGCTTTTCTGGGCAACCTGTGCCAGGGCCTCAGCATCCTCACAGGAAAGGATTTCTTCCCAGTATTGCACCCTAAATCTGCTCTACTTCATCTTAAAGCCATTCCCCCTCATTCTGTCCCTCCATCCCTTGTCCCAGGTCCCTCTCCAGCTCTCCTGGAGCCCCTGTAGGCACTGGAAGGGGTTCTGAAGTTTCCCTGGATCCTTCTCTTCTCCAGGTGAGCATCCCCAGCCTGGCTCCAGAGCAGAGGAGCCCAGCCCTCAGAGCATCTCCATGGTGTCCTCTGGACTCTCACCAGCAGGTCCATGTCCTTGTGCTGTTGGGCCCCAGGGCTGGGGCAGCTCTGCAGGTGGGGTCTCACCTGAGCAGGGCAGAGGGACAGAATCCCAATCCCTTTCCTGCTGCCCACGCTGGGGATCAGCCCAGGACACAGCTCTGGAGTTCAGGATTGCATTGCCCAGACCCTGAGCTCCTCACCCACCACAAACCCTTCTCACCCACCAGTCCAGACGACCAAAGGTTGACCATTGGTGCTCTCCACAAAAACACCCCAGCCACCACACCGGGAGGAGCACCAGGATCAATGTGACCACAGAGGAAATATTTTTAAACTTGAGGCATTTTAACAAGAGGCAGGCGGTGACCCGAGGAGGGGACGCGTTTAGGAGCACGCCTTCCCAACGCGACGCTCGGGGAACATCCCCAGCAGTGCTGTGAATCACATCCTTCCTCTCCACGCCGCAGTGCTCCTCTATCCCATCTCCTGGGACAGGCTTAGCACCAAAATAATCACAACTCGTGGCCCTGTGCTCTTGGAAATGCATTGGAAACCGTCCAACTGACAGATTTGAGTTGTGCCTCCATTGTGGCTTGGAGGGGGAAGACAAGGAATTTTCTATCTGCCGGTGGATAATTTGTTAGACAGCACTTTCAGAGCTTTGTGAAGCTCCATGAGGTGCTGGACCTCAGCACCCCACCCAACAAATAAACTCTCTGTCATTTAGGAGCATCCCTTACAAATTGTTGTTAACGATGTAAACTTCCATCTTTCTTAACGTTCTGGAGAGACTAAGCCAAAAAATAACTTGTCCCCAGCGTTCAATGTTAAAATGTGCAGAAGCGCCTTCAGAATTCAATGATTTTCCTTTTTTTTTTCCCCACTCTTAGGTCTTCCAGATATACATCATAAAGCAACAGCTGGCACTAATTCATTTTCCCCTTCGCAATCACCTTTAAAGGAAAAAGCAGCAAAGGTTTCCCACCAGGTGTAAACATGAGGAAAAAAAGGCCAGATAACAATGAAGATTTCATGGAAACTCACAGATACGAGCACCCAAGTGTAAGGTCTGCAATTAAATGATGGGCAGCAATTTCCAGCTGACATTTTGTAAACAGGGAACTGAGAAATGCAGCGGGAGAGTCAATTTTGGGGCAGGAACATGGGAATCTAGAGGTCAGTGCAGGAGGCACACATCACCAGGAAGATGGGTCTTGCTCATTAGAAGGAAACAATCAATTCAGGTAACAACAGGCCACCCCCAGCCTCCAATCTCCTGAGGCAGGTCCTCACTTAAGAGAGATTTTCACGTTTTCCTGGTTTTTGTGCTGTCTGGGCTGTGAGCTGGGGTTATCTACAAATGCTGGTGAGTCTTAGGCTGCAAAGCAATGCCAAGATCCTGCACACCTGCTTTTTGAACTGGACTTTGCATCTTTTCCTTCCCTTCCCAGCATAAAATTAAGGGTGGCTTCTTTCCCAGTTGAACCCTGCTTGGACTCGTGGTTCCCCGGCCTAAACCTTGCCTAGATGTGAGGAGAAAGGGTCAGTCCCTCGGAGCCTGGCTCTTCCTCACACGGAGATGCCCAAGAAACGCCATTTCCATTTCATTTTTCTCCCCCAGAGACAACTCCTGCCTGATATTATTCTACTTTCCCCACCCACCTCTTCCACCGTGTGCCCCCAGGAGCTGCTAATAATAATATTGCAAACCCTGTAATAAATATCGTGATCGCTGCCTAACAGGCAGCCTAAAAAGGCTGAGGATAAATAAATAATTAAAAAAAAAAAAAAGAAAGAAAATAATTTTCCCATTTATCTGCGAGCTCGGGAGAGAGGAAAGAGTTCGCTATTAAAGATCCCGCATAGCCACAGGCAAATTGGAGCATCATCTCCTTGCAGAGCCCGGTTTTTTTTTTTAAAGCGGAGATTATTCTGGCGGTTCAAGGTGCTATCGAGCTCGAACCAGGGACAATTACAAGGCTCCAGTTGGAGCGTCTGAGACGATGCTTACGTCTGATAAGGTTGAAGGGGAATAATGGAAGGAGGGAAGTGATAATGGACTGCTGAATGGGTGGGTTGAGGTATCATCGCCGGAGAGCCTGGAGACACGAGCTGCTGCTGATGCAGAGGACGTGGGTTTTCCCTTTCTCCCCCCATTTTGTTTCTGTTTTCCCGTCATAAGAAGAAAAGATCTCTGAACGTGCACTTCAGAAGGATTTTTTTTCCCTCCTAGCTCCGAGCGACGCTGGTGACACCGCTCACCAACTCGTTCCGTGCCCTAAGAGCCACCGGAGCCTGCGTGTCCTGCCTCCCTCAGCACCCGCTTCAAACGGCTCACAGACCATTCTCAATGTTTTCTGCCCATCACCGGGGCCAGGCTGGGCTCTGGGGATGCCCAGAGCACCCCAGGAATGCCCAGCTCAACGCCCCACACCTCAGAGGGCGAGTTCAGCCAGGGGTGTCCAGCAGATGAGACGGAGGAGCCATCCCTGCTTCCAGGCCCAGTGCTCTCCCAGCTGGCACTGGTCCCCCAAGGCTTTGTAAGGACTGGGATCCTAAAGGCATGACATGCTTCCCTGGTGGCCTGGGAGCAGCTGAGGAAATCTGGCTTGCTCTTCTCCATCAGTAAGGGATGGACTCCCACACTGGGCTGCCTCCATTCCAAAGAATGGGCTGGGCCCTTCCTGAAGCTTCCATTCCACTCTCTTCCTGCCCTGTCCTCACCAGCTTGTGGGCCATGATTTGGTCTCCATAAAACTAGAGCTGCTGGTGAGCACAGAGAGCGTTGACAAAGCTTTTATTATATTTTTCTTTGCTGAGATTTCTTCTCCTGGGCCAGATTCCAGCTGATAATGAATTTGCTATATTTAAATATTCAAAAAACAAATAAAGTTTATTGTTTTTCCCCTTTGATTATCAGGCTCTTCTCTTTGGCAGATCCTTTTATGTCTGTCTTTCCCTTTTGGAAGTATAAAATTAGATCAGGATTTCACTTTTCTTCTTTTATCAAGGCAAAACAGAGTTGCCTCTATGTTTTCCTCTGCTACTGAAGGCCAGCAAGTACCAAGAAAAATTCCTCTTTGGGAAAGAGGGGTTTTGGATAAGAAATCATATTAAATATTTCCTACATTGGAGGTCTAAACCCCCTTCTGATGGCCACAAATATGGAGGTGCTTGTGTAAAGAGAAGGCAGGAAAGGATGCATTTTTCTTGGCCCAGGAAAAGATGCTGGCAGCTTCCTGGGAATCAGGCAAATCCTGGCCAGTGGGGTGGAAGATTTCCAGCATCCAAGGGAGGCTTTGGGGGAATGACTCACAAACCCAGATTCATTTGCAGCTACATCTTGACCAAAACTTGCAGAGCGGTGGTGCCAGTCACGTGTCAAACCCCCAGACCGAGTAATTTGCTTTAAAGCACCACTTTTGTGTGGGGTTTCTCTCCTCTGCCTTTGGACAGTGACAGTAGCTGAGTTGGGGGGTCCCAGATTCATGTTCCAGCCTGGGGAGATGAATGTTCCTTCATGGAGCTCAATTCATCCCACAGTCTTGGGATGGGATGGAAAGTGGTCCAGAAATGTCCTGTTCTCTCTGCAGTCTCCAGAATGGGCCTTAACAAAGAGCTCTGGTGTAAACAAGGGAAACCTGTGAAGGTAGTGAGGGTTAGATGGGATATTGGGAAGGAATTCCTGGCTGTGAGGGCACTGAGGCCCTGGCACAGGTTGCCCAGAGCAGCTGTGGCTGCCCCATCCCTGGAAGGGCCCAAGGCCAGGTTGGATGGGGTGTGGAACAACCTGGGATGGTGGAAGGTGTCCCTGCCCATGGGACAGAATGAAATAAGCTTAACGATTCCTTCCAACCCAAACCATTCCATGATTCCACGACCGTGGGCTTCCCAATGGGATGGTTACCAGGGTTAAGGGATCAGGGGTACCTGTGAAGACATCCAGCCCTCACCAGGGTGACATTGCAGGGCAGGAGATGCCAGGGACAGCTCACACCAAGAGGGGCAGTGCAGGTTCCTGCAGCCAGAGCCACCACCCCCCCCATTCCTGCTTGGAATTCCCTTGCCATGTTTCAGTGGAATATGGAGCACACCAGGAGCTGTGCAGGTTCCTGCAGGTAGAGCCACCACTCCTCCATTATCTGCTTGGCTCCCTTTCCCATGTTTTAGTGGAATATGGGGCACACCAGGAGCTGTGTCCTGGAGGTGGGTTTGGAAGCAGTGCTGGGAGGGGGCATGGGAAGGAGACACGGAATGCACCCAGGGAAGGCCAGGCACTCATGGAATGCCTTTCCAGAGGCCATAGTGCTGTGGAATGTACAATTCCACCTCTTAATTAAAACAAAAAGAAGGAAAAGCAGGAAGAATGGGCGCCATCTGCAGTGGTTGAGGATATTTGACATTTCCTCCTTGCTATTTCAATTTACTCTTCCTCCATCCCACCTTGAGCCTCCCAGGGAGCTGAAGGCACAGAACTCAAGGATTGAGAGAATCCTCTTGGCCTTCTCCAGCCTCACACACCCTCCTGGCTCTTCTCCAGCATGTGGCTTTCCAGGGACACCTGCAGGAGAAAGGAGCAGGTAATGGATGGGGAATGCCTTTCTGCTCCCTGCCATTGGAACGGGCTAAAATAAAGGAGCTGCTGTGTGATGCCAGCAGAAAGGAGATGATATCTGCCCAGGTTATACCCTGGATACTGAATCCAAATGTATTTCAACTAAGATCAATTGCTTAAAAAAAAAAAATGAGAGGGAAAAAAAAGTTGATTTTCTTTGCAGCTCTGGGAAGTGAATCTATTTGGTGTCAGGCTGAAAGAAGACAGCGTGTAAGTAACTGAGAAAGTGTTTACTCAGTGAATTAGTTCAGCTTTCATTGTGCACAGAGGATTATGGCCTCAGCAGTGGATGAGCTCCATTTCAGGCTGGAGTAGCTCACTTAGCTACCTCCAGGGCAGGACTAATTATCATAGGACTTAGGCCATTAAAGGGCTTTAACTACCAGTGCTCTCTCCCAGGTCTGGATTAACTCTTTGCCTGGAGCAAACCGCCCTGATAACCATTCAGCCTAATGGCCTGCTTTGATTTCTCTCACCCCACTGCCCACCCCTATCGCCTTTAAACTTTATATTATTGTCAGATCTGGAACAATAGCTGGGAATATGAAAACCATTGCTGCAAAATGGCAAAGGGGGCTTTGTTGCAGATTTTTCTCCCCCTCTTTTGCTTTACCACTGCTAAGGCAATTTTAGGAAATAACTGTCTTGCACGGCAGAGAGCTCTTACCTGACTCAGGTGGATTAAGAGGGGCTGCTCAAAAGGCAGGACCCCCAAGGGAAAGCCTTGAAATGCCCACAGAGCTCAGCTCTGTCTTACTCTGTTGTCTCCGCGCCAATAATTGTGGCGGAAGGAAGGCACTCTGCATAGAAATAGCAGAAGACTATTGTGCCCCCAGGCATGAAATAGCCACGATGAGAGCAGAGTTATTACCCTGCTTCACAGAAGAAGAGCTGGGGTGCAGGAGGTTTAAATGTTTTGCCCAAGGTAACAGACAGAGAATGTGGCAGCGACAGCTCCCTGTCATTAAAAATATATTTGAAGAATTATCTCGTGATCCCCCTTTAACATCAGCATTCCCAGCTTTTCTGGCAGTGGAGCAGCACATCTGGGTGGTTCCCAGGCTGGAAGCGGCGACTCAAGGAGGTTCAGCTTAAGACTACAAAATCAGATGCACCTCTTCCAGTAAGAGCCCTCAGGAGGGCATCAAAGGAATCAAAGGAAACCAAATTAGGTGGTTCTTCACACAAAATAGGTGCTTCTTTGCACAAAATTGGTGCTTCTTTGCACAAAATAGGTGCCTCTTCCCACCATGGAGCTGGGCAGGACGCTGGTTGTGCTGAAGGTTTGTGGGTTCAGAGCTGTGGAAGCAAAATCCCTTTTAAAAGCTTGTACAGAAGTGCAGAGTGGGTGGAACTCCAGTCTGCTGCTGAGTTCACACCCACAGCCATGAGGAGGCAGAGGTCCTTCACCTGTGTCCCTGCCCTCTGGAACAACCCTTAGGCCATGGGAGAGGAATTCTTGGCACCATTTGACAGTGGAAATGCTGGCAGTTGAAACAACTCTTCAGCTGAAGAGGCAGTTGAAATGTTGAAATACCTCTTCATCCCAAGAGGAGCATCCTTAAGAGAGTTCTTCCTCTCCACCTTTCAGCTTTTTATTCCATGAAATACCATTTAATGCCAACCACTAAGCTGAGTATGGCCAACACAGCAACCATTTACAGACTCTGGTGGTCTTATGTGAATAGCTCAGGTGTTCTGGAAAGACCATTTGCCCAGTCAAAACCCATAAAATCCATGGAAGCACAGATTAAAAGCCAAAACATAAATTGGCGCTCCTCCATGTGCTTCTGTCCTTCACAAATACATCAATAAAATAGATATTTGAGCAAAACAGTACATCAGAATCGATCTGATTTTTGTGGCACTTCTTTTCCTGTTGTTACCAAATTATCACCTCAGAAACATAAAATCATGAAATGGTTTGGGTTGGAGAAGACCTTAAACACCATCCAAAGCCACTCCCTGCCATGGCAGGGACACTTTCCACTGCCCCAGATTGCTCCAAGCCCTGCCCAACCTGGTCAGGTGTTGTACATGCCCTGATCCCCCCAGAGAATGGTCTTAGATGGGTGGCAGACGCTCAGTTTCTTGGTTCACACCTTTCTGCACCTCGTGGATCTTCTGTGGGTGTAAGGGCGACCACAGGCTCAAAAAGCCAGGACAGATGTGAAGCAAAGCCCAGACCGGGATGGTTGGGTCAGGATCAGGGAGCTCTGCACAGAATAAGGCAACTCAGATTATCTGAGCAAAGCCAAGCATGTGCAGCCAGGTCTTCCTGAAGGCCTTGAACCCTGTGAGAGCCCAGGGACCATCTCTGGCACGTGGGGCCTGGCCCCTCCACAGGATTCCCAAATACCTTCTCCTTGCTGGAATTCCGGGAGCACGCAGCATTTGAAAGCAGTGCCTGTCCAGCAAGGAGTGTTTCTTCCTCCTTTGACGCTTCTCCCCATGGCTTTGTCCACACCTTTCCTTGGCTGACTCAGTTCTGCATTCAATTGCCCAGCTGACAGCTTTCACAGCGTTCCTCAGAGCTCTGAAGCCTCTTGCAGATGGTCAAAACATGCCAAAATTGTGCTCTGCTGCTTCGTCTATATGGAAATTGTCTCATTTCTGCCTCCCTCTGATCTCTTACTCTGAGGATAATGGGGTTTAGTACTTTCCCTTCTTGCCCCTGCTGCAGGTGTGACCAGGAATAGAAGACAAACTGCTTACTGGAGTGCAAGTTATTTGTTGTTTGCAGACGAACAGAGCTGCCTTTCATTTCCTGTGATTCCGAGTATTAAATTCCTTCTCCTCGTCATTTACCCATTGCTTGACATCTTCTGCTTTCAACTCATTCATTCCCCATCACATCTGTGAGCCCGCACAGTGAAGCCCATCAAGAAAAACACAACTGAGGCCACTCACTAAGAAAAAAGAGAGGCAGGTAATTGTGGAACAGCAAGCAGAGACCTTTGAAGAAAAGGCAATTCCTCAGAGGAAAATTAGACCAGCTGAGTGTTTCCTCTCTCATTACCAAGGGTGCTTCAAGCCTGGCTGAAACATCTGCTTATGGAATCTACCAAGAAAGCCCCCCAAAAATAAAAAACTAGGACTGGAATCGTGTAGGAACAAGCAAATCTGCTTGAGAGAGCTGAGCACTGTTCACTTGCTGAGGCAGCAGCTCCTCTTGCTCTGTGTTCACTCGGTACCACGGGACCCTGACCTGCTGTGTAGCAGACAGGGATCACCACAGTGAGGCAAGAACCCCAGAGCTGGGGCCAGGCAGTGAAAGCACCTTCTGGTGCCTCCTTCTCACATTTATCAAAAGCAGGTTTCCCACCTTCCAGTGAAACCGCAATTAACTTGTAAATGTATGCCACACAATTAATTTCCCACCAGCTGCTGCTCTGCAGCTGAGAGGAAATCAGTCAGGGAGACACCCACACCAACTCTGGGGTGGCCCTTGCCACGAGTTCTGCCCTGACACAAAAAAAAACCCCTACTAAACTAGTAAGGCCAACCCACCTTAGACAGAGAGAGCCTAAGGACTGGAGGGATTGCAGTCCCACTTGGAGATGCTCCATCTGAAACAGAGGAACAGGAATTGAACTCTACAGCCAAGTCAGCTGTTGTGCAGCCCTGGGTTGGGACTGAAACTGTGAGAAAACTCAGACGTGTGTCCACACTGGGAGGAGATGCTCCTCATTTTGGAGAGAGAACCAGCCTCCCACGGTCTTGGGCTCCCAGCTCAAGCTGCTTCTCAGTCTCCTGTCCCGTGTTTGGAGAGTAGACACACAGGGAGTGCTCGTGAGGGTCCCACTCACCCTGAAGACACAGGTAGGTTGCCTAGAACGCAGCAAAAAAAGGTCCATGAGACAGTTTGGGCCTCATTCCACGGAGGCTGTGGATTGGGACAGATCTACCTTCCTTCTCCCATGGTATTTCTCACCTTCCAGCAGGATGCCCCATATTTTTGCTGCCATCCAGGTGTGTCCTGCCATCTGAGCCAGGATGTGGCCGTAGCTGCAGCCAACACCTGCCTGCAGTGCCCTGCTCTGAACCACCATGACACCCCAACCATATGTCAGGCCCACCTGCTTGCCAGATTTTACTCCCCTGGTGTCTTCCCCTCCTGGTAACCACCAGGACATGAGTTGTTCCCATCTCTCCAGCAGGACTTTTATATTACACTCAAAAATCTTGCTAATTTAAATGTTCTTCTGTGGCCACTCTGGGATCTGCTGCAATGGCATCCATTAAATCCCTCACACATTCCAGGGCTGCAGTCAAAAGCCTGCGTGAGGTGGATGACAGCTCTGAGTGAGAGGGACCACAAGGGTTTTGGGAATTTATATATTCTCCTCTGTGGTAGGAGATAAAAAGTTTGCCACCACAAAATCGTGAAGAGGCGCAGCTCTTGATGGCGAGGGAGAGAAGTTCAGGCTGCAGATGCAGAAGGCTTTAGTCATGGTGGAAAGGAGCTGAATACATCAACTGCTCGGGGATGGGCTTTTCTAAAGGCTCTACAGAAGACAGAGAAAATTCACTCGAAACAGAGCAACACCGGCCGGGGAGGGAAAACAGCTGCTCTGGGAAAAAGGAAATCACCCATTCCCCACACACACAACTGGGGGAGAGCAGCTAATCTTGGAGCAGAGCACAGAACTCGGCGCTGGAAGGAGATAACAAAGACCAGAAGCTCTTGTGTTCCGGGTCAGCTGCTGGGCCCAGCTCTGCGCCTCCTCGGCAGACACAACAGGCCCTGCCGCACAGTGTCACCGTGCCTGCCAGAGATAAGCCCCAGCATGGAAAGCAGCTGGCTGAAGCTCAAGCCAGGCAAGATGGAACCGATGCTTCTAGGGAAAAGAAAAAAAAAAAAGGTGTGATTCAGGCATTTCCTAAGAAATGCTGAAGCTCTTGTCCCCTTTGCACGGGGAGGACACCAGTGGACCGAGACTGCACTTGCTCCTCAAGGCTCAGCCTGTGGTAGTCACAAGCATCCTCTGGGCACCTGGCACCCTCTCCTGCTTTTCTCTTTCTTTCTGTGAACCCTGGCAAGGCACAGGACTTCATCAAAGCAGGTCGGAATGCCTCTGCTCCAAGATGTGGCTGGCACCACCACATCGAGGTGAGTTACAAAACACAGAGGATGCCCAGGAGCTGGAGCAGATTTTCTCTCCACACCCACCCAATAACCAGCTTTGGGACACAGAATTTTCTATACATCTGGAAGGGCCAAAGAGACTGAGTGTGATGGGTGGAATAGCAGGAATATTAGAAATTCAGTGCAGAAGATTTTCCCTTTGTTTTGATCCAAGAGCTAAGTTCTCATGAGCATTATCAATAGGGAAAGAAGTTATATCCTGAGGTTAAGAGATTAACGAATTGTGTTTTCCTCTGGGTTTAAGCTCTTCCACCCCTTCCACAATGATCACAGGTCCCAAAATAACTTCACACTCTACTCCCCAGTTTATTTCTCCCTGCTTTACAAGCTCCCTTTTGAAGCCAAGAAAAAGCAGAAAGTCACAAGCTGATTATCAAACAGTGTGCTTGCCATGGTGAGAGATAGCTGGATAAATAGTGGAGAAGTCACCTCTTAACTTCAAATGCAAGAGTTAACTCAGTTGACCTGCAGTTTCCAGAGAGTAAAAGGCAAGAAGATGCTCCATCCCTGGAAGTGTCCAAGGCCAGGTGGGATGGGGCTTGGAGCAACCTGGGATGGTGAAAGGTGTCCCTGCCCATGGCAGGGGGTGGAACTGGGTGAGGTTTAAGGTTCCTTCCAACCCAAACTATTCTGGACTTCCATGACTCTATGACAGGAAGTCTCATTGGCAGCTGCAAAAAACCCAACTGCCCCCCAGGACACTTTTCCTCCTAATGCTTGGTGACAGGAAGATTCTCGTGCCCTGGAGCAGGACATCTTCTGTCTCTTTCACAGTGCTGGATGTTTTGTTTAAAATTCAGAGCATTGAAACCTCAAAAATACCATCTGCATTCCCTTCCTGTGGATGCCTCAGCAGCTGGGATCTGCTGACACGGGTGCTTTGGCAGCTACAATTTACACAGGAATTACACCAGGGTGGAAGAGCTCCTGGAGAGGCAGCTGAGTGCTTGTGCCTCCTTTCAACAGGAGCAGGGAGGGGAAGAATGTTGAGTGACCAGGCTGCCCCACGCCTAGGACACACCATGCTCACACAAGGAAGCCCTTGGACCTCAGTGTCCTCACAGGGTCCTCAACACCAGGCCGGGGTGTTGAGGAGCTGCTCCTGTGCCCCCTCATCGTGCTCAGTGAATAAGGTTTAATTCAGTACCTGCTCTACTGAGATGTTTGATGGTTGGACTTGCTCACCTTGGAGGTCTCTTCCTACCTTAATGACTCCATGGTTCTATAATTCTATGTGGAGGCATCTGCCAGGCTTAGAGGTTGTCACAGCCAGTCGTGGTGGCACCAGAGAAAAGCAGTTTCAGCTCCAGCTCCGAGGCAAGATGGGCAGTTGGATGTCCCTCCTTCCCTGGCTGGATGTGTGCCATGCGGGAAGGAGGGCACCAGCGGGAAACCTGTGTCCTGAAGGGACAATTTCTGCTCTGTGGCTTGATCCAGACCCATGGAAAGTCCTTCTAGTCCTTGGGAATTCCCACATATTTCTTTCCAAGACCTGCAGAGCTGCCCCAGCCCTGGGCCCAGCACAGGAAGGACGTGGAGCTGCTGGAGAGAGCCCAGAGGAGGCAGCAGGATGATCAGAGGGATGGAGCAGCTCTGCTGGGAGGAAAGGCTGAGAGAGTTGGGATTGTTCAACCTGGAGAAGAGAAGGCTTCTGATTGACCAAATTGTGGCCTTCCAGTATCTGAAGGAGACAACAAAATAGATGGAGAGAGACAATTTCCAAGGGCCTGGAGTGCCAGGCTAAGGGGGAATGCCTTCCCACTGCCAGAGGGCAGGGTTAGATGGGATAGTGGAAAGAAATCCTTCCCTGTGAGAGTGGTGAGACCCTGGCACAGAGAAGCTGTGGCTGCCCCATCCCTGGAAGTGTCCAAGGCCAGGCTGGACAGAGCTTGGATTAACCTGGGCTAGTGGGAGGTGTCCCTGCCCGTGGCAGGGGTGGGATTGGGTAATCTTTAATGTCCCTTCCAACCCAAACCATTCCATGATTCCATGATTCTGCTTACCAAAAGTGTTCCCAGAGCCTTCTCCTGCCTGTCCTTTGTTGCTGCTTCTGGCTGTGTCCCTTCATAGAGACAGTGGCTGGTGAATCTGGGACATGTTTCCAAAAGTTGAGCTGCCAAGAGCTCTGCCTGTAGAAGTTTGATCTCTAACTCACAGGAACCTCTCCCAGCTCTTCTGCTGTGCACATTCCAGTCCTTGGAAGTGCAAAAAGAAAATTCAAGCATTTCACAGAAAAAGAAATGCGTCTCATGGATATGTATAAAACTGGCCAAGTCTTTGCAGGGAAACTGTGTGTTTCCTCCTCTTTGGACTTGCTCCTTCCTCCTCTTAACATGTGGAACAAATGTCTCCTTTGGAGCGTGATGGGGTAACTTGGAGAGGTCGGCAGAATTGCTACACATGGACCCTGGGCTGGTTTTATTTTTCTATTGAACCTTGATGGAAACGCATGCACAGCAAGTCAGGGCCTGTCCCTTTTCCTTTCTCCTTTCTCTCTCCCTCTCTCTCCCTTTTTTTTTTTTTTTTTTTATTTCTTCCAGGAGTGCTGATGATAAGAAAAGCAATGTCTAAATCTTCTTAATGGTGTTTATGCAAGCAGTTTTGCTTAGCTGCAGTCCCTGCCACCCCCTCCCCCGTCCACCCTCCCCTCCCATCTCCCTGCTAATATCGCTGCTTCATTCCTTTCCCTGTTGGCTATTACTATGGACTACAGCGAATCTAAAACTAAATAATCCCCTTAGTGTCAAGTTTTCTGGGCTGAGCAAATAAATCTAACCAAATGCATTATCTAGGTAGAGGAGGCTGTTGTAAGGGGGGGAAAAAAGATAAAGGCTATTTTACTTTAAGGCAAAGAGTAAAACCATCATTTTTCATTCACATTGTATTTTTAAAGTCTTTTTTTTTAATTTTATTTTAACTTTCCTGTTCAATCCTTTTCTTTTTCCATTGTAATTTAAAAAAAAAAAAAAAAAGAAATGTGGCAAAGCCTCTGATGCCCAAACCTAAATAGAGGGAGAAAGACCTCAGATAAGGTGCCATTCAAATCCCCCTCTCAGACGGGTAATTCTGATCAGGCAGTAAAGTGGTCTAAATAAATAAACCCTTCCCCACTTCTCCTTCCCTGGGGAGGGTGGATGAGGATATTGGAAAACTCATTTACAGGAGGAAGAGCACATGGAAATCTGCATGTCCCAGGATGAGGTGCAGAGGTCTGGATCCAGCCCAGGACAGGACTGGATGTGTCTCTGTGTGGTGGCTCAGAAGCCCGATTTTGGGGATGCTTCAGCCTGTGTTTGCAAGCAGGGCTAACCCAAACCTGGGCACAAAATGCCTCAGACCTGGAGAATTGTGTGCTTTAACTCCCATTTTCATCTGACAGGTCTTGCAAAGCAGAAGCAAAGCCATTCTGCTGTTATCCAGCTCTTCTCTTGTCCACATCCAGGCCAACGGAGCTCTGCTGGATTTGTGGCAGCCAGAAATCTGGCTGACATTGTCCCCATCTCTGCTGGACTCCACACTTGAACCAGGTTTGGGCAGCTCTGCCTTGCTCACCAGCCTTCCCTCTTTCCTGATCCCACACCATCCCCATGGGGTCTGGGGAAAACCTGGACCCAGAAATCCCACCGGAGCAGTCTCAGGGGTTGTGCACATGCATAAACACCATAAATGGCCCAATATCAGCACCATTTGCCTGAGTTCATCCTCTTCACTCTGGTTTGTTTCAAACACAGACCAGATTAAGAGGATGCCTGGTGTGGCTTTTGGAAAAGCAGAACCCAACTCACGTGTTTCTTTAAAACAAAGGCATTTTGGCCAACATTAACCACTGACAAACACACCCCTCCCAGTGCCCTCCCTTCCCGCTTTTGCCCCCAGCCTTCCACACTGAGCGTGCCAAACGCAGCCCCATCCCAGCTACTCTGAAGGAAATTAACTCTACCCCAGCCCAAACCAGCACAACAAAATAAAACCCCAATGGGTTCTTGGGTTTGGACTCACGGGATCAGGGAAGATCAGAAACATCTCAAACTCTTGGAGCTGGATGGACAAACAGTGTGAGGTGCTGCTCCCTTCAGACACCTCACCCAGCCAAATTCTGCTCTTGCCCAAGTTCAAAGGTTTTTTTCCACTTGAACATCGGTTTGAGAATATTTAAGTCAACAACACTGCATTTGCTTTAATCCCTTTGTATATGTTTTGAGTTCCCCATCTCTGCAGCCAGCCTGCCAGGGAGATCTGCTCCTAAGATCCATTAATCTTTAAATTTCTTCTGTTCTAGGCAGGCAGATATTCCTGTTTGAAACAGATTCTTTGCTTCTTTCTTGTTCCTTTTAATTTTTATTAAACAATTCTTAGCATTTTAGACCCCTCCATGTTAGAGCTAAAACCCCAGGAAGAAGAACAGATTTGTTCTAGCAGTTGTTTTTATAAATCTTCTCAAAGGAAATAAGACCTCAGGCACTGCTCACATTGAAAAAGAAGAGTGGCAAAGACCACTCCATTGTATTTTGGGATCGGGATCTGCAACAGACGTCAGCAGTGATGATGGACCAGCTCTTGACCTGCTCCCGGTCCACACAGCAAGGACACCAGATGAGGACCAGGCTCAACCAATTTCCAGCACAATAGCACAAGCATCCTGCTCATTTTAATCTAATACACTTTGAAACATCTGCAGAAAAATACCTGCCCAGCTAAGGATGAACTCCAAAAGCCGAAGGAAAACTGCAATCTTTGATAAACAAGCCGAAGGAACTTATGTGAGAAGGTCACGCTGCATTGGTGAAGAGCAGCCCCTGGAGGACTTGGGGTGCAGGTGGTGAGGGCTGGCCATGCCCCATCCCAAAACAGCCCTGTGCTGGGCTGATCCCCAGCGTGGGCAGCAGGAAAGGGATTGGGATTCTGCCCCTCTGCCCCACTCAGGTGAGAGCCCACCTGCAGAGCTGCCCCAGCCCTGGGGCCCAGCACAGGAAGGACGTGGAGCTGCTGGAGAGAGCCCAGAGGAGGCAGCAGGGTGATCAGAGGGATGGAGCAGCTCTGCTGGGAGGAAAGGCTGAGAGCTGGGATTGTTCAGCCTGGAGAAGAGAAGGCTTCTGATTGACCAAATTGTGGCCTTGCAGTACCTGAAGGAGAGTTAACATGGAGAGAGAGGGCCTGGAGTGCCAGGCCAAGGGGGAATGGCTTTACATTGCCAGAGGGCAGGGTTAGATGGGATACTGGGGAGGAATTCTTCCCTGAGGGGAGATGAGGCTCTGCTACAGTTGCCCAGAGAAGCTGTGGCTGCCCCATCCCTGGAATGTCCAAGGCCAGGTTGGACAGGGCTTGGATTAACCTGGGCTAATGGAAGGTGTCCCTGCCCATGGCAGGGGTGGGACTGGATGATTTTAACAGGCCTTTCAACCCAGACCACTCCATGACTCTCTGATTTCCCATGTGCCCTAAGATATTCTGCAACTCCTTCCATGGTCTTAAGGCGTCACCCAGCACTTCTGCTTCCTGGAAAAACACCACATGCGGTTCAAGTCATTAACCTGATGTTCCTTAGGCCCCCCCTCTCCGGGACTTGGAGTCAATCCTGATGCTTCCCTGTCTTTCCTGATGCTCTGTCACTCACTACCTCACCCTTATTCTGGTTTATACAAGGCTGAATCACCGTTGTCTACCGGGATTCTCTGCCAGATGACTGGTCCTGGGATGAGGCCAGGGCACGGAGCCAGGATGGATTGAGCCTGTCATATGATGTATGGGATTTCTGGGCTCAGGCCTGGAGGGTTTGGGAGGAAGAGTAGGACCAGGAGCCAAGCAGAGACAAGACAGCTCCTGGGACATGAGGCAGCAAGAGCAGGAAGCAGAACTGTCTGGGGGTGTTTCTGAACAGTGGGCTTGGTTGAACCAGGCCTGGCTGCCTTCCAGCATGGCCTCTTCACCAAACAAAGCCTTGAGGCTACCACTGGAAAAAAAAAAGATCTGCCCTTCATCAGGTGAACACCCTGCTGTGATTTCAGTTTTGCTCAGTAACGTGCAGCTAGATCTGAGACAACTCTGGAAGTGCCACCATCAGTCTGTGCTATTTGTTCTTATATTTGGAGGGTTTGGTGCCACTCAAAAGAGCAGAAGGGATTTGTCCAGATCCCTCTGGTTATGAGCACCTGGAATCCTTCTTCTCCTGGAGGTCAAACATGTACATTATGAGACAAATACAGGAGCACACAGAGGGAGGATCACAAGATCACAGAATATCCCAGCTGGAAGGGACCCACAGGGATCATCCAGTCCAGCCCCTGGCCCTGCACAGACACCCCAACTATCCCACCCTGTGCATCCCTGAGAGCGTTATCCACACACTCCTGAAGCTCTGGCAGCCTTGGGGCCGTGCCCATTCCCTGGGGCGCCTGGGCAGTGCCCAGCACCCTCTGGGGGAAGAACCTTTTCCTGATACCCAGCCTAAACTGCTCTGACACAGCTCCAGCCACTCCCTGGGGTCCTGTCCCTGGTCACGGAGAGAAGAGGTCACCAGGACGCTGGGATGTTCCTGACAGTCACTGGATCACGTGTCTAAGCACAGGGTCAGCCAGTGACCCCCAGACCAAACATTTGTGAGCTGTTAATGACACTGTCAATTAACTGCAGCTTCACTGCCGGTGTCGGGTTTACACTGTGACTTATTAGCTCTTGGTGACTTGCGGGTCAAGGAGGTGAAGCAGCTTGCCCCCTTCCTCATCAAGTGAATACTCCCTTATTTCCAAGCCTTTGCCACAGTGTCCTTATTCTTTTGGGAGCCTGGTGAATTTATTCTCACTGTGTCTGACCCTTTGCTTGATGCCATGTGCGAACAGCTGCCATCCTGTGTTATTTTCCCTATTATCCCCCAGTTTATCATTTGATGTCAATTTATGTGCCAATGCCCCAAGCAACTTCACCTCTTTGGGTGTGTTGTGGTGTTCTTCTGCCGGGCACAGGGAGCTGCCAACAAAGCTGTGTTGCTTTTAGGTAAATCTTTTCCCTGGTACCTGCCACATCCAGCCTTGCCCATCACTCTGCAGGTTGGGAATGCTGAGACATGACTCTCTCTGGGATTCTGTCTTTGGTAGCAGCAAGGAGAGTTTACAGCCTGCTCAACCCACAGAGGAGAGCAGGCAAAGTGCTTCCAGCCTTTCCTTGCAGTCCAGGTGTATCCCTCTCCCATGGCTTTTGTGAGCAAGCTGTGACTGGAAAAGATTTCCATTGCTGCACCCGATCCCTGGCTCTGCCAAAACCAGCTGTATCTCTGCCATAATCATTCCCAGCTGTACCATTCACCCACTGGTCTGTTTTTGTCTATTGCCATGGGTTCCCAGCAGGTTTTGAACTGGTGGCAGATGACAAATGTGAGAAAAGTCAGCTAAAAAAACCGGGACCATCTTCAACCTCACTGCCAGCTTTCTGTCACTGCAGCATTCCAGGACTGGGAGCGTGTGATGGCTTTGACCTTGATTATATTGATGATAATCCATCTGCAAACACACTCTCAGTGTACATTATACATTTGTGTGTGTATATATATATATATATGTAAAAAAGGAGCCTTGTTTTATTTTACTTGGCCTTTGTGACACGGGAATGTGGGGTTGAAAGGGACTCTTTCCATCCACTACGTTGGCATCTCTTCATTATATCCCTTTTATGATCTCTATTTCCATAGTATTTTTTTTCCTTCCATAAGTTTCCAGCCTTTTGGGAAGGCTTTTCCAGAGTGGGGATCATCTCATGGTCACTTATTTCCTGCTTCGATTTACTCATGGCTGTTTTATCTCATTTGCTTGGTTGCCAACGCTGCCCTTTGATGGGAGCAAACCCTTCCTCTCCCTCACTTCTAATCCCCCGATAGATTTCCTGAATATTTCCTCAGTTTCCCTTTAATGGGAGAAACCAAGCCAAGCTTTTTCTGCCTCACGTGTGGGACATGTTTCCCTCAGCCAGCCATGGTTCCTGAGGAGCCCCTCTTTCCCCAGCACAGGGGCTGGGAGAACCGGGAATTTCCCCGGTTCTGGAAACAGCAGTGCAGAGCGCAGACATATCAACACCTCCCTCTCTCCACTGGAAACACCTTTCCTCAGACACCCCACCATCCTTGGCTTTCCCTCCTTCCCTGGCCACAAGCCAGGAGAACACCTGTGACCCAGGCCTGAGTGTCCAGCATTTCTTACATACTTGAACATCTTCCATCTACTTCCCTGAGGTCCGGACCAGCATATCCTGACTCTGGCCCTTGCTCAGCTGTATTCCTGGCTCTCAGTGCTCCATCCTTTTGACTGATCCTGCATCCCAGATGTTCCCTGTGCCACGTCTGTCCACACTATTTCCTGCTCATCCCAAGACAAACTGTCACAAGGTTGTCCTGACTCAGCTGTGCTGGAACTTCTCTTGGTTCGTGTGGATCTTGGAGAGGTTTTTCCCCACCTCACTACAGCTGGATGAAGAAGTGAATAATGACAGGTTCTAGCATTCCTCACACAGCCTCTGGCATATCTCCTGGGACTCCAAGGTGACACCCCACAGGGACTGCACAGCTGCCTTTTGTCCCCAGATAATGCTGTTGTGGTTTCCTCCTCCTTATTTCACAATTTCTCAGCACAGCTGCTTTGGGTTGCCGAGTGCTGCAGGGAGAGCTCCAGGAGATAACATCTGCAGAGAAAGGAATCACTAAATCACTTGGTCACAGCACTGGGATTTCCTGGTCCTCCTCTAAGTGGAAAACCCTTAATAACATGCCTTTCCTCTTCCATCTTGTGTGCAGGAGATCTCAGTGCCCAGCTTACTGGCTTCCCTGGGTAGCTGGACAAGGACTGTAGACCCAGCAGTGCCACTTCCACAATAATTCCGCTGGTAGGGATGACACCCAGCCATTGTCACATCAGGACATGTGGGCCTGTTGTTGGAGGGACCCAAGAAGGTCTCAGGACATACTGAAAAGGAAAGGGATGTACTCCCACCAGGACTGGTGATGCCTCCCCGTGCTGAGCCAGCAAACTGCCCTCCAACCTCTGGGAAGCCCCCAGCCTTTATTCAGGAGTTGCATCTGTCTGACATGGATGGCTTGTGCCCTAGTCTGTCTCAGGGATCTGTTTTTGGGGACACAGTGGTTTCACAGCTGTACCTTTCTCATTAAACACTTGCCCAGTGGTCAGAGGCTCTGGGTGCTCTGCACACAGGACCAGGCAGTGGCTCCCAGCAGATCTGGGGCCCATCCATTGTCTGGAAGGACAGTGCTTCCTGGGGGGACACGCACAGACGCATTTCCAGCAAGAGGAAGTCTCTGAGTTATTTGGTAAACACACTGAAACATTTTAAAAATAAAATTATGGATGTAAAAAGCACAGATTCCGCTGAACTCATTCCTCCTACTTAAAACTGTTATCCCGGGGCAGCCCAAAAGCTTTGGAAAAGGCACACAGCACATCTTCATTAAGATAAAGCTGCCACGAGGCCAAGGGGGAATAGCCAGAATTACAATTCACTCCAAACTCTCTGTGCCACACAGGGAGGAGTTCTGGCCAGAGATGCTGAAAGACGTGAGCGATGGAGGACACGGATTCACTCCCACATCCAGAACTCCTCCTCCTCCAAAGAAACAAAAGCAAAGTTTTGAAGTCAATCACTGAAGGATTCGGACTCATCTGAGACAGATCAAAGCTTTTCGTTCCCACTGTGACATCATTCAGTGGTGCTATCTACGTGGGAATTCTTAAAACATGGAAAAATCAGGGGGTTTGGGACATAAAGTGGAAGAGTTTCCATCTTCAAATGAACAAGCAGGACCTTATGGGATTGTCATAACTTCATTTTCCTTCTGTGTTTTCCTCTCCTACTTTAATTTTTGATAAAATGAGTGTGACTTCAAAGCTTGTGAGCGTTGGAGTCAACAGGATTGTCAGTACAAAAATTCAATGTAAGTAAATCAATACTACAGTTATATACAGCATAGAACATAAAAATACATTAATTTATATAATACATAGAGTATATATATGTGGTATGGAACATACATCAAATATGTTCCATCCCACAGAATATAAACAGAGAAGTTTGGTTTGACAGTTCTGCTGACCCTTTTCCAGAATATAGAGGGGGGGGAAAAAAAGCTCAAAAATAATTCAAAAAGCACGTACACATAGGATTCCTTTTTTTTTTTTTCCCCAAGGAATTAATTGCTGTTAGACAAAACTTAGGCCAAGGTTTTACTGGAATTCAAACAAAAAGTCGTCTTTGCCACAGGGAAAAAGCTATTGCAATAGTGATTTAAGGAAAGCCATGGGGATGACGATGGGATCATAGAATATCCCAATTTGGAAGGGACACACAAGGATCAAACTCCAGCTCCTGGCCCTGCGCAGACACCCCAACAATCCCACCCTGTCCCTGGGAGCGTTGTCCAAACGCTCCTGTAGTTTTGGCAGCCTTGGGGCTGTGCCCATTCCCTTGGGAGCCCGTTCAGTGCCCCAGCACCCTCTGGGGGAAGAATCTTTTCCTGATTTCCAACCTAACTCCCTCCTAACACAGCTTGCTAGCCCAGATGCTGCTCATTCCCTGCCCAGAACACCTCAGCTGTGGGATCTCAGGGCTCTGCCTCCCAGCACTGCACAGCTCTCACTCATCCCAGGAGCCACGGACACTCCCTAATCAAATTCCTGCATGTCACGTCAATGCAGGGAATGTTTGCAGTCGAGGCTGCACTTCAATGTGCTCACTTCCAGCCAGGCATCCAGGAAGGACTCTTCCCCAAAGACCGCACAGGATCTCAGCTGGAGTTCCCAACGAAGGAGTGGAGAGAGTGGGGGAACGGGGTGCTGGAGAAAAAGCAGAGGTGTTTTTAAGATGCTGATTTAGAACGCTATTAAAAATGCTGCCCACATAGCCTTTTAACCCTCCAAGATATCAGATAAGTTTCTCTTTCCTGCGGGGAGATGAAGTGGCTGTCATTATCTGGAAGGGCTGTATCATATCGGAATCTGCCGGCGCAGGTCAGCGAGTCCGGGCTGTTCTGGGCCCGGCTCCGGCGCTGAATTACATTTCCTGGGCACAAAGGCTGCAGAATGGGTGGGTGCTTTGTCATTTAAACTGCATAAAGAGGCAGAAATTGATTTTTATTGTGGATCTTCATATCTAATAAAGCTCTGAGGGGCTCTTTTCTTCTCCGATTGAATGGCCATTGAATGCTTTCAATCTAGTTCTGTGTTTCATGCCTAAACTGAATAGTGGCAGGAGGAAAATAGATGGGGGGAAGAGAGGCCAAGTCACTTTCCAGATTGAAAAGGATACAGAAGGGAAATAAATAAAAAAATAAAATAAAATAAAGTAAAAATGAATCGGGGGCGAAAAAAAAAAAGCCATTTAAGTGGAAAGGGGAAAAGCCATTTAAGGTGCTGAGGAAAAATTGCTTTGTGCGACAGGCGTACACGGGAGGGTCTGCAGGCACAGGGACGGTGTGGGATGACGTGGGACTCCATGGAATGCTGCTGAGGGACCCTGATCTTACTTCCATCTCTGTTCAGTGCTTTGGGACTGGAAATTTCCATCTCCCTGGCCAAAACATGTTAACAGTGCTCATCCCAGAGCTGCCCTGCGTGTGTTACCCACGGTAACTGAATGGCTTCCTCTGCTATAAAACAGGAATGACTCAGTTTGTGTTGACATCAATTAGAGGAGAGATTGGTTTAGAATACAGTGTTTTTTAATGTAATTAGTACCTAGTTCATCACATCCTCCTCAAATCAACAAAGAGACAATAATACATAATGGCTTTTCAGTTCCTCTTTGATATGTATTGCTCATTTAGTCCTGGTCCCCTTGGGGAGCTCCATCACAATTAACAAGGCCGGTAGTGTTAGCATTAATTGGTCCTGCTGATGGTCTGATCTAAGGTCCTGAGGATTCCTCCTATAGCTTTGCAGACTGGTCAGACACTCCTGGGAGCTCTGCCTAATTGAATGTTGAGTCTCTTGATCGTTAGACCCAGGAGACAAAGTCATTGCCTGTTCAGAGGCTCAGCCTTTGAAGCAGCAGGACTTGGGATGAACTAAACACTCCCCAACAGCTGGGCCAGGACCTGGAAGGAGGTGTCCCAAGGCAGCCAATTCCAGTGGGTGCCCTCCTGCCCATGTCATCAAGCCAGAGCTGTTCTGCACACCAGTGTCTTCAATTTCTTTAACTTGTCGGCTCAGAGATGTCGAGATCCCAGGAGTGCATTTCTTCCACGGCAATTTTACATTTTTCAGTGTTCATGTGAGATTTGACTCATGTCCCTGAACCTCCACAGCCAGCACTGGGAATCCCCTCCCATGGAGGCTGGAGGAGGAGGTCTGGTCAGCTCCCCACCACAAACCACAGGGCATCTTCTATGCTGAAGGTATTTGGATTTGGTTTTCTTGCAGTCACCCAAAGCCCTGCTGTAGGTGTCTGTCTTCTCAACTGCAACGAAACTGAGGTCATGAGAACTCCAAACACTTGATGAATCCTGGACCTGAGCAAACAAAAGCTCTCACATGTGCCTGAAGATCTGGCCCTTGAGTTTGAGCCATGAAGGCGTTGAGTACCATTTGTCAGGAGAAGAGGAAAAGGCCTCAAGCTGTGCCAGAGGAGGTACAGGTTGGGCTTCAGGAAGAAATTCCCCATGGAAAGGGTAGTCAGGCAACTGAAACAGGCCCAGGGAGGTGGTGGAGTCCCCATGCCCAGAAGTGTTCAAGAAACAATTGGACGTGGCACTCAGTGCTCTGGTCCGGGTGACAAGGTGGGGATCAGGCACAGGTTGGATTCCACGATCTGGGAGGTCTTTTCCTACCTCAGTGATTCAGTGGTTCCATGATCCCTGTCTTTCCTTGCTTTTAAGGGCATTAAAACCTCACTGAGAGCCTCTTGAAACCTCCAGTGCCTCCTCAGAACCACTAGATACGTGGCTGGGAGGGCAGAGGGCTTCCTGGAGCGCTTGGGAGCTCAGAATTTCTTTACCCTGAGCTCCCTCTCACATCCACCCCCAGCTGCTTTATTCTCAGCACATAATAAGGAAGAGGAGCTGAAGATGTCAGCTGAATTTTTCCTCTCCTATCCTGGAGAAGAAGAGAAGACAGCCTTAGAGGTTAAACAAAGCAAACCTCCCACTGGATACATGACTCCTTCCCTGCACCCTTCCTTCAGGAAGGAGTTTTTCCTTAGGCTGCTATAAAATGGGAATGACTCAGTTTATGTTGACAATAATTAGAGGAGAGAATTTTGGGTTTAGAATAGTGATTTTTTAATGTCATTTGGCTTTTCACCTGCCTGTTTCATCACCCATAGAGACCTCCTCCAAATTGCTTTGCCCCAGGCAGTCAAAGGAATGCCAAAAAACAGGGTGGCTCCAACTTCAAATTCCCTCAGAAAATCTTAAAGCAGACCAGGTCTTTCTGAGTGAGAGAAGGAAACCCACAAAAGTGTCTGACCTTCTCCCATCCCATAGCAGAGAGCTCAGCAAGAACCACTGGGAAAGGGCCTGCCCTTTCCAGCACTGAGAATTCTTTTTTTTTTGGAAATTGGGCCCCAAGTAGAGAATCTTCGTGAAAAAAATTACATAAAATAAAAACCAAACCTACAAAAATTACACATTGTTTTTACAGATCCTGGTTGCCTTTGCCAAGAGCCCAGTGCAATCTGGATTGATCCAGTTGGTGATCCAGAAAACCAAGGAAAAGCCAGGTTGTACTCAAAAAGAGGGAATAATACTGAAAACGCTCTAATGGAATAATGGAATTACAGAACTGTATGATACACATTCACTAGGAATAATGTTCCCTATTCCGACCTCCCTGCCTCGGAATGCAGACACGGGAAAGGTCTAGGGGAGGGCAAAGGAAATTATTAAGGGCATGGAAAGACGTCCATGCACAGAGAGATTAGAAAGATCATGGCCACGTAATTTAGAGCCGACATGAATAAGAGAAGCCATGATAGAGATATAGAAAATAATTTGCCTTTTTTTCTGGTTTGCAGAGCTTTTGTGAGCTCAGCCTGCACTGGTTTTCCTTTCAGATGCACACAGGAATCAGGTGGATTTGGCAAACAGGAAAACAAGCATTGTCAAGCTGGAGCACACATTCCGAGAACCTGGAGTGGGCAATATAATTTGAGAGTCCAAATGAGTCTCTGAAAGAAATGTTGTCCTTCTGGTACTGGATGGAACCAGAACCTTTGGATAAAGCAGGGATGTCTCAGGAACAGGATCACAGAATCCTTAAGGTGGGAAAAGACCTCCAAGATCATCAAGTCCAACCGTCGACAGAACCCCACCATTAAACCCTATTGTGAAGTGCCACATCTACTCCTTCCTTGAACAGTTCTGGGGATGGTGCCGCCCCCATTTCCCTGGGGACCCAGTTCTGTCAAGGTGGGGGTACAACTCTGCTCCCAAGGAACAGGGACAGGACAAGGGGAAATGGTTTCAAGCTGTGGCAGGGGAGGATCAGGTTGGATATAAGGAAAAATTTCTTCCCAAAAGCACTCTCCAGCCCTGACACAGCTGCCCAGAGCAGTGGTAGAGCCCCCGTCCCTGGAGGGATTCAAAAGCCATATGAATGTGGCACTTGGGCACAAGTGTTGGTCCTGGGCTTGGCAGTGCTGTGAGAATGGTTTGACTCGATGATCTCTGAGAGCTTTTCCAAACGAAATAATTCTGTGATTTTGTGAAATTGTCTCTCAGCAGAGTGAGAGGGCTTTGTGTAAATGCTGCTTCAAGCAAGGTGTTCTAAAGAGAATGTGAATTTTGGAGAGGTACAAAGGGGCTCATACTCTGAACACTTGTCCATTTCTTCCAGCTGTTGGTCTAATAAAAGGTTATTAAGGTCTCTCTATAGAAAGTCTCTCTTTTCAAGAGGGAGCACTTCTGACTCTCACGACACTGCCCAAACTCCAAACCTTTCAAACTGTAGTCTTAGACAAAGACTTCCATCCATGGGCCAGAAGGGAAAGGGGAATAGAAACCCCAACCCAGCACACAACAAAAGTATGAAGAATGCAGACAACAAAGGTGCATGGAAGAATGGTCCAAATTAAATGGTGAGACTGCAGATGGACTCGAGAGACACAAATACCTCATTTAACCTCAAGGCACAATGAGTCTCCGGGGACAGAAATGAAAGCAGAGATCAGCTGGGTGCCAAGTGGTTTGTTCTCAAGTTCCCTGAGGAGGAGAGAGCTCTACAGCACTTGACAGAATGGTTTCTATCCACTTCAGGTCCTGCCAAGGTCCAGAATTAAAAAGTCGAGGACTTTTTGACCTTTCTGAATAGTTGATGGGTGTATGCAGGTCTGAACACAGGGTACAGTTTCTCAAGGCATCTTGTTCCCGTGTAGTAAAAAATTCAGATTTTGATGTCACCCATCAATGGCAGGGAATTAGTGAAGGGCCTTGGAATGATGGAGGCAGCTGCACAGGCCTGTGTGGTATCTAACAACGTCCTCTGGGATCCCCAGGGGAATTTTGCAGCAAAGCCTGGGGCAGAAGGATCTCAGCCAAGCCCTGTGGACAAGCTGGAGCACTCACAGTGTTTTAGGTTTGGTTGGTAATTCCTTACCAATTGGAGCTCCAAGCAGTTTAGGACACCATCAAAGAATGTCACAGCCGGCTCACCACTGAAATACAGACCTTTCTCAACAGCTTAAAGAAAGACACATCAAGTTGGATGGATTCTCCCCTAAAGGAGGGGCAAACTTGCTGAAATAGCAGCTGGAACAGGATAAAGACATAACTGAAGTGAGGCAGTACCCAAAGCAGCCAGCCATCTGGCCAGGAGTTTATAAACTGAGTAGAGAAAGGGCTGCTGGCTTTTACTGAGCTTTGCACTGCACCTCATTCCTCTTAAAACATTCCTGCTGGGCTGTAAAATGTGTCCAGATTGAAAAAAAGCCAGGGAAGAAACAGGGAGACAGAGCCCCAGATGAAACAAATCCTCCCTTGAACACCAAGCGTTGACTATGGGTTAGGAGTCCTTCAAAAGGCTTCACCTAGAGGATAAAGGTCCTCTTTATCTGGGGGCAGCTGGCTGTCCCCAGAGCTGAGGACGACGAAGGACAGATGCTGCTCTCCTGGGGTTTTCCACTGCTGACCCAACTGCAGGTGAGCCTGGTCCAAGAAGAGGGTCAATGATTGGGAAGTTTCCAAAGTGCTGCTCTGCGGGAAAGGGCAGGAAGGGATAAGAGCTCCAGGTGAAGTGGTCAAAGCCAGGCTGAAATGAGAGCCAGTGATGGTTAACGCTGTAAATTCCAACCTGAGGCACCAGTTGAGTCTGTCGGGCGTAGAGTGGGAGGGGGATTTTCCTTGGTTTTCTCTGGAGCACCCTCCCCTTGCAGCACCTGTTTGGGTGTCACTCATGCTGGGTGTGTCTGGCTCCCCGTCAGATTGATGGGAGTTGGCTTTGCCATGGAAAAATAAATGGCACCTTCTCACGGAATCCCACAGAATCACTGAGGCTGGAAAAGACTTCCAAACTCATCAAATCCAACCTGTGTTTGATCCCCATCTTATAACCAGCCCAGAGCACTGAGTCCCCCCTCCAGGCGTTCCTTGGACACCTCCAGGGATGGGGGACTCCACTGCCTTGCTGGGCAGCCCCTTCCACACCTGACCACCCTTACAGTGAAGAAATTCCTCCTGATATCCAGCCTGAAGGTTTCTTCCACAACTCGAGGCCATTTCCCCTTTTCCTGTCCCTGTTCCTTGGGAGCAGAGCCTGACCCCCTCAGCTGTCCCCTCCTGTCAGGGAGTTGTGCAGAGCCAGAAGGTTCCCCCTGAGCCTCCTTTTCTCCAGGCTGAGCCCCTTTCTCAGCTCCCTCAGGTACTCCTGGTGTTCCAGCCCCTTCCCCAGCTCTATTCCTTTCCCTGGACATGCTCCAGCCCCTCAGTGTCTCTCTTGCTGTGGTTTCCCAGAACTGTCCCCAGGACTGGAGGTGCCTCACAGGTCCCAGCACCGAGGGACAGTCACTGCCCTGGGCCTGCTGGACACACCATGGCTGGGACAGCCCAGGGGCCATTGGCCTCTTGCCCACCTGGGCACGCCTGGGCTGGTGTCCAGCCACTGCCACCAGCACCTCCAGGGCCTTTCCTGATGGGCACTTTCCTCTGTCCCAAACTTGGAGCACCCCATGTGAGTGTTGGGATTCGAGTGCAGACCCAGCACTTGGCCTTTTAGACCCTCAACTCATTGTCCTTGTCCCATGGATCCAGACCAGGGATATGTTCTCCATACAGGCACATGGCTGGTCTCTGTCTAATGAAGACAAATCCTCCAAGTGATTCCTTGAAGACCATCCCATCTCCATCTCTGATCCCTCTCCTGACCCGCTGTTCCATGAGAGAGCAGGCCTGTGCAATCCTGTATAGTAGGATAACCAGGACACTTTTGTGATTAACTTGAGTGGGTTCAAACCTTCCCCAAAATTACCCAGGGTAGCCTTTTCCACATCTGACTCTCCTACCTTTCTCCTACCTCATGGCATGGTCATCTTTGAACAAATGAGTCATTTTAGTTCATTTCTGAACCATTGCAAGAGGCAGGATTTGGAGATGGTTGGCCTTCCACTCCAGCCCACAAATCCTCAGTTTCTGATTTTAGATCAGAAAAGGATCTTGTCTGAAATCCATCTTCACAGAGCAGGGTCTTTCCATGCTTTGAGGGCGTACCACTGGGCAGTGTTAATGCTGCAGTTCTCCATCTGCCACACCTGCTCAGCAGTTCCCACACTGTTCACATGGCACTTACTTGCTGTTACATTTGTGCTTGTGCAATCCTTGTTTTGGGGTTAATGGCCTGGATTTTACCCCCAGAAGTGTTAACACCTTGGATCTAAGCAGGCCTTGGTGACAGAATTTTGTTCCTGAGGTCAGCAGAGCGGTGGCTGTTGAGCTGCATTGTCTGGGTAGAGTTTCCTCTGCCATGAACTCCAGCTGGTGCAGCGGTTTCTGGGTTTTTCCAGCAGGATTCCCACTCGCCCTGCTCTGTTGGAGTGCATGCAGCCACAGAAACTGTCCCTCATCTCTATTAAAAAATATTCAAAATGATGCGGGGAGTAGAAGTTTGAGTTAATTACAAATTATTCTCGATTTCACTAGCATTTTATTAACAAATCCACATTAATCCAGTATTAAAGCAGGGTGGGATTATAGGATTTCTCTCATCTGAAGCTTGGAGCAAGGGAAGTCTATAATAAACCTACCTATTCATTTGACACAAAGCTGTTCTATCAAATCTACCCCAACATGGGGCCCCCCCGCCCTTCCCTGCTACATCCATATGCAATCCTATACAATAGGAACAGTATATTTTTGTGATTAACCAGAATGGATACAAGCCCAAGCTGGGGTAAAATTGCCTTCCCAGCACCACTGGCCTGGAGGAGGTTTTTTCTGGCTTCCCAAGCTGCGCAGGTGACCTACTGGGAGCACCTTCCAACCTGGTGGAGGCCTCCCAGCTCCGTGTTTGAGTCCATCTCCTCCACAGAACTATCCCCAAAGCTGTTTAAATGCCCACATTAATTTAAAAGCAAGATGAGCTCACGGGAAAGGATGCTTCCTCTGCAAATCGAGGCTTGCACCACAGGGTAGGACACACCGGAGGAAGGAACGGATCCGAGCTGGAAGAAATAAGATGGAAAGGCAGAACTGTTTCATCTTGATCCTGCCACGGTCCTCAAAATTGTCTTGAAAGTTTTCCCAGGGAGAAGCTAGTGAAGGACTGAAATAGTTTGCTTTAAGATATAATCCTTTTAATAAAATGTGAGGGTCAGAATTTCACGTTGGCACTGAACATTTTGCTAAATAGGGCATGATGAGTTTGCTGTTCTGCTCCCGGACCGGGCACTCGTGCCTGTGTGGCGTGGGGGATGATAATTGCATGAAATCACCTTCTCTGCCGGGGCTGGGGCAGGCTGAGCACTCCAAAGTGTAACAGCTCCTGAGCTCAAAGGATTCTGCTTCATTTCACAGACCTCGCTAACAAAAACTTTTGCCTCGACAACAAAAAATAATCCAGAGAAAATGAAGAAAAAGTTCAGCTGTTGCAGATCTTCATTGTCTCACTCATCAGGGGCACCATGGAGATCTGAACACTGAAATTATTTCGTTTGATCCCTACAAAACTATTCGTTTTCCTACAGGTTTCTGATGCAACAAAAAGGGGATTTGCTCATGGATAATTCTGCTGATTGCAAAAGCTGCATTTCTGTCTCAGAAATCAGAATTTTCAGCCACATCTCGTTGCTTTCCTCTTGATTCAGATGTGGCACAGGCTTGGAGCTGGGCAGAAATGGGACTGTCTGGGGCATGCCGCTGATGGGGCTTGGGAATGGTTGTCCTTCAGAGCCGTGTTGGGTTTTTTAGCATCTCTTTATGCTACCTGCTGTCCAGGCCTGTTTTCCCAGGAATGTTTTTGAGACAAGTAAACAAGGGAATATGTATTAGAGAAAAGAGGTGAAGCCAATTTCCACCCATCAGAGAGTCAAGGGCAGTATTTTATTTTTTGGCAGAATTATTTTACTTGACCCTGGGTCTGGACCCAGAGCACTCTTTCCTGGGGTAGAGATGGTTTCACCATTTTTCGTTTTCCATTTTTCATTTTTCCTTTTCCCCAGTGGAGAGCTGGAGGCCCCACTGGGTCAGGAGGTTTTATAGCCCCCCATACCTCCCCACCCTTTGCATTTAGGAGATCAGTTCTTGTGTGTGAGCCTGAACATCCCAGAGATCACCCAGGTGGGATGAGGCTCTGTCCACCTCCACTGATGACAAACCTGCCCTTGATCTCCAGGTCTCCTCTTTGAGCCAGGCAAGGGCAGAGGGAAATGCTCCCTCAAGATGTCAGCCTTGATTCTGACTACGGATGACCTCAAAGGGCTTTTCCAACCTAAATGTTTCTCTGAGTCCTTGGAGCTCAGAGCCTGGACAAGCACCAGTTCCAAGGCAGAGTTCCTTGAGCCCCTTGCACAGCCAAGAGAGAAGCACAGAGAGCTGAGCAGGAATGGGAGTCACACCGGAATGCCAGGGCAGGAACTGAGCCCCTGCTGGGTTTTATGCAGAGCGGAACACGTGGTTGTTCCATTCCCACCACGCTCCTCTGGCTTCACTCAACCCACGCTTTAAAGCAGGTCCAGCTTGGGTTTCTCCTCGCCAGCTGGAATGTCACAAATGATATCACTTGATCAGTGTGGTTCCAGTGGTAAGGCATGGATGACAATGCTGTCAAACAGCATTTTAACTCGTGCCTTTTCCCAGGTTGCACTGAAAAACCATCACCGTTCAGAGGGCTGCTGGGGGCGGCTTCGAGGGCTGGGGTGGAGCTTTCCTTGGAAGGGAATTTATTGTCCCTCTGCTCACTGACAGGTCTCTGCCACCTTCCCTGCAGGTAATTTGGAGTACAAACAGCCTCAGTGTGCCTGTGGGAGCCACCTGATAAACAAGGCTCAGGAGGCAAGCTGACGTGAAAATATGAGATTCCTCCTGCCCACAGCCAGTGCCAAGACCCCAGACAAAACACACCATCTGCATCAGGTCCTATTAAGTAAATTATTGCTTAATTTTTTTAAATTTCTGGAATTTCTGGAATTTATTTTCTAAAGAAAATAAGAAAGTGGTAAAGAGAGAACAAGCCCAAGGAAATTATTTTGCAAATGAGTCACGATTTGCAAGAAAAATGATGAAGTTGAACGAGTTCCAGGAAAACAAAAGAGCCCAAGGCCAAGACAGCCATTAATGGGACCATTTGTATCAAAAAGTTTCTTGTCTCTCACCTCATCTCAAGCTTCTCTTTTGAGCTTTGTTTGGATATGGGTTGAGATACGGATCACTGAATGCTCTCCTGGCTGTCCTGAGCCCTGATCTTGAAGCCAAGGGGAGGCAGTGGTACCTAAGGGATATGCTGAGGGTATTTGCCACTGGTACTGAACTGGGAGGCTGTTGATTCCCTGGAAAGCAGAGAGGCCCTGCAGAGGGACCTGGACAAGGGAGACAGCTGGGCGGTCACCAGCTGAATGAAGCTGGACAGAGACAAGTGCTGGATCCTGCTCCTGGGACTAGGCTACCCTGGAAATACAGAGTGGGGAAAGAGGGGCTGGAAAGGAGCTGTGGGAAGGGACTTGAGGGTCCTGGTCCATGGCCAGCTGGATCTGAGTCAGGAGTGCCCTGGAACCAGGAGGGACATCCCTGTCCTGGAGGGCATCAGGCCCAGAATTGCCAGATGGGCCAGGGAGGGGATTGTCCTGCTCTGCTCTGCGCTGGGGCGACCTCACCTCGAGGCCTGGGGGCAGGTTTGGGTTCCACAGTATCAGAAGGGCCTAAAGCTATTGGAAAGCATCCAAAGGAGGAATATGAAGATGGTGGAGGGTCTCCAGGGGCAGCCATATGAGGAGTGGATGAGTCCATTGTCTTGTTCAGCTGGAGAAGAGGAGATGGAGGTCAGAAGTCACCCTGATCTGCAGGTCCTCCCGAGGGGCAGCTCCAATCTCGGCTCTCTGTGGCCAGGGATGTGTCCCAAGGAAACAGCTGGAGCTGTGTCAGGTCGGGATATTGGGCAAATGTTCTACCCCCAGAGGGGGCTGGGGCACCGCCCAGGCTCCCCAGCGAATAGGTGCAGCCCCAAGGCTGCCAGAGCTCCAGGAGCATTTGGACAACACTCTCAGGGATGCACAGGCTGGGGTTGTTGGGGTGTCTGTGCAGGGGTTGGACAGGATGATCCCTGTGGGTCTCTTCCAACTCAGGATATTCCATGACTCTGACAGGAGCAGCATCCAGGGACCTGCAGCCTGTTCATTGTTGTTTGGAGGTGCTGGGAGGGAAGGGCAGACCTTGCTGTCATCCTGGACAAGCAATGTTGAGGACAACACAAGACCTGGACCTGGGAAAGCAGAGGCATCTCCCATGGGAGACCTCACAGGAAGTGGAGCGTTCTGGAGCATGATGCCCGTGGGAATTGCCAGGCTCTCTCTGCTTGTTCCTCGTTGGTAATACCAATCCTTCATGTCCCAGCCTGTCCCAGGCTCCTCCTGAGCTCCCTCGGCACAGCCAGACCCAGCCATTAAACACATCCCAACAAGGCTCAGTGCAAGGATTCCAAAAAGCCAGGCTCAAAATAGCTCCACTCTAATGTGAGCAGCAGACAAAGGCAAAGAAAAGCAGAGGAGCAGGCACCCTTCAAACCAAAGCATGTTATTAAGGAATATTCCTTTTTTGAAGTTTGTTGATTTTATTTTTATCATATTTTAGCACAAACCCTTTTCATGTTATAAATTAAGTAACTGCTGCAGAAGGGTTATGTTGTGGGGCGCTTTTTTTTTAAGATGCATTTCTTATAGAGAGATTTTTAAAGTTTCCAGCACCAAAAAAAAAAAAAAAAGTGGAAAGCTGTGTTGAATTATGTGATACATTGAAATTAAAATGAAATTCCAAATTATCTTGCAGTCAGGGGCTGATGTGGACTGAGTGATAATAAATAAAGGTTAAAAGGACATTGGCAAGTCTTTTTTCATGGCTTTCAATTTTTCCCCTCCCTGTTGTTTGTAAAAACCTCTTAGAAGATTAAAAATAATATTTCTTTCTCTATTGATTTTTTTTTCTTTTTCCACATTTGAAAACAGCATTTATTTATTTTCTGTGTTTCTAATGGAGCTGGAATTAATGTGGCTTTATTTGGTCTCTGCTTGGCTTGTGCTTTTGGCTTGTGGAGGGGCTGGGTGCGGCCCAGGGAAGGATGATCACCAGCAGGATTGCAGGAACCCAGCACCAAATTCCTCAGCGTATTCCCAGCCAGGGGTCAGGGTCATCAGAAAATCTTTTGACCTTGGTGTAGGCACACAAAAAACTCATTTCACTTTGACGCTCTCTATCCCTGTGTCTTGGGCTCTGCCTGGTCCAAAGGCTCCATTCCATCATGTCCCAAGTTCTGGAGGGAAGAAGAGATCACAAAATCATGGAATCCCAGAATGGTTTGGTTTGGGAGGGACCTTAAAGCCCTCCTTAAAGTCGTCCGTGCACAGGGATGTGTGTCCTTACATTCCCTTATCCGTGCATCCTTACACAGCCCGTGCTGGGAAAGCCCCTCCTGGAGAAGGCAGGGCATTTCATTTTGGGTGTCCCAGCATGTCACCAGTGCAACTAAAGCTCTGAAAGCCTCGGGTCTTTGTTCAGCTCGCAGCTCTTTAGGAGAAGGAGAGCCTGCCAAGACATATTGGGGTAGGGCCCAGCACAGCAGGAATTGACAGTCAAAAAACCCCCAAAACCCAATAAGAGAACAACACCAATAGATGCTGCTGAGATTTAATTCCTTGTGAGTGCTCCTTGGGATGATAGCTGGCGTTTAGGGTCCTCATTGTGCCAAGAGAAGGGTGCTGAGGGCCAAGGCGTTCATTTTTCGGTCTATATTAAGACTTTTAAAACCTCTGCTGTGTGAAAGGCCATATTTCCAAGTAGCAGACATGCAGGTGTGTTTTCTAAAAACCTCTCTCAAGGGGGAAAGGCAGAGGAGCAACCCCTCCCTGGGGGATGGATGGGCATGGCTGGGCTCCCCTCTACTTCCCTGAGGCAAAGGAGAAATGTCCATGAGCAGCTGGGATGTGATCAGCTCCATGGAGCCTGCTCTGAATCCCTGCGGGAGATGCATGTGAAATATGCAGGATCCATCTGCAGAAGGGGGTTTTGGGGGGCTCAGGGAAGGCAAAATGGAGCAAAATGAAACCCTCCCAGTTTCCAGGGCTGCACTGGGAGCCCAGCAACAAGTCCAAAGGCGTCTTGCCTCGCAAGCGGGAAGTTTCGCCGGAGCAGACTTTCTTATCGCTCTGCCTACAACGGGGCTGATACTTTATTAGCATCTTCCCCGGTAATCCCAGCAAAACTGAGGGGAAAAAAAGTGTCAGATCAAAAGGGGGAGTCTGAAAGCGGGCGGCTAAGCAGGTTGCTGGGATGCTAATGATTGCTTCCCTCATTCTCTGAGTGTCACGCACAACATCCCTAAGCCCGGCGCGGCGCGTAAGCCACACAAATAGCCATATTTGTTAACATTCATGTGACTCTTTCGTCTGAGCTGTATTTCCTTGAGTACACCACAATGAAGAGTTTCTTTTAATAGGGATCAACCAGGAAAAACAACTGTGAGGGACTTTTCTCTCCCTCTCCCTCCCTCCCTCTCTCTCTCTCACTCCCTCTCTCACTCTCTCTAAACCTTTTACACTGCGGTTGAACAAGCCTCTGGATAAAGACTTTATCCAAAAACCCCCTCTTTAAAGTTATTTCAAATTTCTCTGCAAGGCTTTCAGAAATCTGTTTGTTTGAGGGCAGAATTAGATGTGACCGGCGTTTTATTGTGACATAAAACCATATTTCTTCCCTGGAAGATTAAAAAATAAAATCGGTTAATAAGAAAAGCTGTCAGCAACAGAAAATGGCTGACATAATCCGTTTATCCTCCGAGCAATAAAGATATTGGTCCTTGGGAGTCTATCCTCTCTCTCATGTTATTTCGCCCAAAACATTATCTTCCCAGCATTCTGATGGATTAAGAAGTCATATGGGAGATAGCAGGGAAATGACAGATACAAAAAAAAATAATATCCTTTCATTTCCCCTCCTCCCTGCACTCTCTCTCTCTCTCTTTCTCTCTCCCATTTTCTCCCCGGCCCCTCCTTTCCCTGCCTCCCTCTGTCTCTTTTTCTCTGTCCCCTTGGAAAAGTGCTCCATCTCTTTATTCCCAGCATCCCAGAGCTCTGCCAAAGTCCCAAGCCACTAACCCCACTGTGGCGGGGAGAAGCAAGTCAGAACTTCTTGGTCCCTCTCATGCACGTGGAAGCACAGTTTGGCACGATTCCATATCCAAATATGTCGTGAATTTTTAGGGATTGTTGTCCCAGCTCTCTGTCCCCACATTGAAACACTCTGAGTAACTTGCTGGAGAGAGAGAGGTGATATCCACTGCTGGGTTTAGGTGGACTGGAGCTGGGGCTCTTTCCTGGGGTTTTTTGGTGGTGAAATCCATGAATGAAAGAGGGCTCTGGTATCTGGAATCCTCTTCTGCACCCACAAACCTCTTCTTCAAGTCCCCTTGTAGAAAAGTGCAGCCACTGCAGGAGGTCATCTCCATCCAGGTGTGATCAGTGCTGGTGGCCTCATTCTTGATCTTGGGGACTCTGGTGGCCCTGGGGCTCCTGGAGACAGGACCCAGCCCAAGACTGAGGTCCCAGGGCTCTGGGACACGCTGCTGTGACCCTGATCCTGTGTCCAGTGGCTTTCGGTTCTGTGTGAGTGGTCTCGGCATTCCCTCTTCCCCGAGGGAATCTGAGAGCTCCCTCTGCCACCAGCTCCCACCCTGCCGTGGCTCAGTCTGATCAGGGCTCTCTCCAACATGACAGCAATTTCCTGGGAGGGCTTTGGAGGTGCAGGATTCAGGGCTGAGAGGGACACAAGGTACCATTTAATCCCTTCCCCTGGCCAGGGTGGCATCATGCAGATCTAAAGCAGCCCTGAGAGATGTTCACCCCTCCTAAAACATCCCACACTCGTCATTCACTCTGCCACCTCCCAAGGAAATTCATCCCAGTGTTTCCCTATCTTTAGCACCAGTGGTTTTTTCTGAGCATGTGACTTAAATCTTCCATGCTGCATTCCCAGAATGGGTTGGGTCGGAAGGGACCTTAAAACTGATCTCGTGCCACCCCCAGTCATGGGCAGGGACACCTTCCACTAGACCAGGTTTCTCCAAACCCCATCCAACCTTCTTTGTTTTTAAACAAAAAAACAAAACAAAAAAAAAAAAAAAAAAAGAAAAAACCCAAAAAAAAAAACAAAAAAAAACAAAAAAAAACAAAAAAAAACAAAAAAAAACAAAAAAAAACAAAAAAAAACAAAAAAAAACAAAAAAAAACAAAAAAAAACAAAAAAAAACAAAAAAAAACAAAAAAAAAAACTTTCTCTGGCAATTTTAATGGAAATTTTCCTCTCTGATTTATTCCATGTTTCAACTCTTTTTCATCTTATGGGCATTTAAATTAATTTCTCCAGCCTTTGCCCAGCAGAATCAGCTCTGCTTTGCTATTTCACCTGATTGAATGGATTATAAAGGATGGGGGACCAACTTTTTGCTCACTATTTACCCAACATCCAAGCTGGGTTGTTTTCCCATGGGTGTTCCCCCAGATCTGTCCACACATGTCACAGGCAGGAATGTTTTCATTTTGAGAACTGTGTAATAAAATGAAAAATACATAGATATAACCATGATGGAATATAGTATTTAGACAATCACAGAATCCTGCAATGGTTTAGGGTGGGAGGGACCTTAAAACTCATCCAGTGCCACTCCCTGCCATGAGCAGGGACACTTTCTGCTATCCCAGGTTGCTCCAAGCCCCATCCAACCTCGCCTTGGGCAATTTCAATTCGAGTTTTCCTTAAAAGTGACAATTCAATCAGTTTTAATGTCCATTAAAATTGCAAAGTGCAGCACGGAGGGATGGGTACAGTTGTCACATAACACTCTGGGCCTCAGGAATAAAAAAATTTTCTTTCTTCTGCCAGCACTTGTTTCCCATGGTCAAAGAATCTATGAAGACTTAAAAAAAAGAAACAAAAAAACAAATTGATGACAGTTTTACCAGGCTGAGAATGGTGCCAAGATTTCCAACTGTATTTTGGACTGCACAAGTAAGAGAAAAAAAAATCGTGTATCCTGAAAAACTTGTTGGGACACTCTAAATACAGTAGAAGACAAAAATCATATCAAAATGGGGTTTTAAAGTGTCATTTTCTGTCAACACTTTGGTCTCCACTACTTTCCACCAAAAAGTATGGATTTTAAAATGTTTTATCAACCTTTAATCATTCTCCAAAGTCCTTAAATCCCTTTTATCTTCCTTCATTAATGAATACCAGCATCTCCTTGCTGATACCTGTGGGGTGATGAAGGAGCCTTCATACGCACCTGGAAATGTTGGAAAGATGGGCCTGACACCAGAAATATCACCACCAGACTGAAAATGCCCCAGCAAAATTCCTTTCCGAGAGAAAACCTTTTCTACCCAAAAACTCAGACCTTGCTGAATTGGCAGGTCTTATCCCTTCAAACAGGGTAGAAGACCCAGAATTCTGGTGGCAACCACAGCATCTTCCCACATTTCTCCTCATAAGAGCATCCATCTTCCAGCTGAACTTTGAAGCAGAGACATTCCGTGGTTTTATACATATATTTATGTGGGATTTGTACATGAAAAATAATAAAGTAAAGCCCCAATGTTAATATGAGAAGCTGATTTTTCCAGAACTGGCTGAAGAATTGCTTTGATAGACCACCCCAAAGTCTGACCAGACTGCACCATTTTATGCACTGCAAATCCCAGTTTATTTCAAGTACAAACTCATTTGTAGTGGAAAGCTTCAAGCTGAAAATCGTGTTCAGCCTTAACTCCACCCACCACTTATGCGTCCACCAGGCATGAACAGGGGTTCAAAAACATTTTTATTTCCGTGATGGAGCAAAGAAGAGCCTGGGGATCCTGTCCCAAAAGTTGATGGGCAATTCAAGGGATTTCCAGGGGTGAAGAATGACCAGGTGGAAATGCATAAATACGTGGGAAAAGCAGAACAAGGGAGTCATCTGCCTATCAGCAGCAGCTCAGGTGGCCCTCAGGGGAGGAGGTGGCACTGATGACAAACAAACCGAGGCCATGGGCAGAGGGGGGAGGGGGAGGAGTGTGTTTACTTCCAGCTGAGCAAATTTGTCAACCGCCTGTAAAACACATGATTATCATGGAATTACACGTATTGCATTCCGTGCTTATCCTGATTCTTATTTAATACAGAGATGCTCTCCAGGGCTGGACTCACAGAAAACCAAGGAGGAAATGTAAGAAGCATACCTGGAATTCAGTAGCAGCTGAACAGAGGAAATACTACAGTGAGCAAGTGGGGAGTCTGAACTGAAAACAAGGCCATGATCTAAAGAATGGAGGTGAATCAATGTCACTAAGCTGGGCTAACCCTCCCACAGAAGATGTTTCTCAAGCCAGTGTGTACTTCTGGTTAAATAACTGTGCACCCTCCAGCTTCCCTGCACAGATTGGGGTTCCCAAACCTCTGGTGAGCCTTGTCGATGTCGCTTTTGAAAATTTCACATGAAAATCTCCCTCAACTGCTCGTTCCTATGGTGACCTTGGGCAGGACACCTCTGGGCAGGACACCTCTGGGCAGGACACCTCTCCCACCCACACCTTAATTCCCTCCCCACACCACGAAATGTGGGAAACACTCCTAAAATATCCATAGACCTGCTGCTGCGGACTGTGTGAGTGCTCTGGAGCAACAGAGGTAGAGGGAGGAGAAGGAAATGTTCCAAGAAGGGTGCATGGCTGATGGGCAGAGGGATGAGTTCCCATGGAGGCACCTCCTGGAGGGGAAGTCCAGCTGGATGATGCCTCTGCATCCAGGCATTCACGACATCTTGTCGTGGTTTATTGGCTTTGAGGGGGCTTTACAATTCTCCAGCCTAATTTGTGCCACTACCAAGGCCAGGGAATGCTTTTCCAGTGGGAAGCGACTCTTCCTTGCTCCGTGCCTGAAGGCTGTCACCCTGGTGATTCCTGAAATTGTGGGGCATCTTCGAGACTGGAAACCCATTTCTTTTGTGACCTGGGGAGAGAAACTCTTCTCTTAAACTTCCTCCCACCAGTTTAAGAGGCGATACCTGTGCAGGTATGACCCACTCTTTGGCACAACCGGAGAAGCCGACCCGACTGGGACAGTTGGATTTGGTGTGAGACCACCCTCTGTGACCTTGGGGGTCTGGGCCACTGCTCTGAGACACGCCTCAGGGTGACCTTTTCTCTCCAGTATTTCCCAGTCCATGGTGGCTCTTCAAGGGCTCCTCCAGGATGTGGTTAAACGAGGTCAGGTCTAGGTCCCAAAATCACCCGTTCCCAAGGCACCAACGAATCTGGGCAACCCAAAAGCCCCAAAACTGGCACCGACCCGCAGTATTTGCACCTCTGCTGATGTGTAACAGCACCCTACGAGTGCTGCTGGCTTGGCACGGGCACAGGAGACAGCGAGGAGGACGAAGAGGAGGAGACAGACACACACACACACGCTCACAGGGATAAAAAGGATAACTGGATCCATGAAAATAAGCCAAGCACTGCCATCGTCGGTCTAAATGCAGATAAGTATTGTACTGAAAACAAAGATTACTTGTACTTTGTAGATAGAGACGTGTTTTGTTACAGGATGCTTTGTATGGAATTGGGTCACAGCAGAGTATGAGCCAACTCCCCCCCGCCCGCCTCCTCCCAACCTCCCTCTCCGCCTGCCTATCCTTTGAATCTGGAGCCAAATCTCAAGGGTAACCGAGTAGAAATTGCTACAGTTTCTCTGCTTTTTTTTCCCTTGGCTGGGATTTGCTTTTCATTTGTGGGGCAATGCTCGCGCCTCTCTGCCATTCATCTATTAATTAATGTCATTGATTAGGAGCCCTGTGTTTGCAAACCTCTGGAGGGAGTGGGGGAGGTGAGGAGCATCCAAAGGATCCCAAATCCAAGTGCCAAGGGAAGCACCAAAGCTTTGCTACCCTCCCCTCTCCTCGCAGCCCCTCGCCACGTCTTTGTGTGCTGCCCCATGTCCTCTTTGCCTGGCACATGTGCTGTGGCCATCACCTTGGCTGTTGGCCACTTGCTCCTCTTTCCCCAAAGCATCTCCTGATGGCCTTCAGGAATTCTCCTGTGCCAGGAAAGGGTTTACACCCACATTATTTATGGGTACTATAATAATCCTTTGTGGTTATTCCAGTCCATGACTTGAGCACCTTCTACTGAAATTTGTCAGCAAACCAAAGTTAACACCCAAGACCTTGGCCAGGGGAAGCATTTCTAAACCCCAGACTTTTCCATTTCTTCTCCAAGACATGACAACTGAGATTAGGTGTCCCCAGAATCCTTTGATTGTGCCTGCATTCTTCCCCTGGATTGTCTTCCTAGGTTCTGGATGTTGGCACTCCTGAGTGAGCGTGTGACTTCTCACGGATTCCACAGAAGAAAGGACATCCAAATTCCAGCCACGCTCACATGCGGGGGGTTAACCAAGAAGAGAGTTTTCTGCTACCTGGGAAATGCTGATTTCTTCTCCTTTCTCTGGACGAAACAAACACTTCTTTGGGGCTCTTTCTAAGGAGCCAAAGCACCATGTCCACTAATGTTTGTACCACAGCTGGAGAGATGGATGAATTTTTCTCCAGCTATGAAAAGTAGAAATTTCTTTTTTTATTTTTCATTAGTTTTTCTTCCTTTTTTCCCACATATTTTGTCTTTCTTTTTCTTTATATATATATATATATATATTAGTTTTACTTTTTTCTTTCCTTTCTTTCTTCTTCTTTCTTCCTTTTTTTTTTCTATTTCTTTTTTATTCCTTTTTCTTTTTCCTTTTTCCTCTTTCCTTTTTCCTCCTGTTTTATTAACATGCAGAATACCAGGCAGCATCTCAGCCAGCAACAGGGCTTTGAGAAATGGGCCAAACAAGGTCCATCTCTGAAATGCTGTGTCCTCTGAGCTCTGACACAGCACCTCAGACTGGACCTACCAGCCTTCAATCAAGATTCCCAGAAAATGTGAAACATCTTGTTTCTACAAAACACAGGGAAGAATTTTGAGCTAGTGGGCTCTAGATGTCCCCTGGAATGTGCAATATTGGGTCATGGTGTGGTTGCTGGTAACTTCTCATTCTTTATTTTACCCATATCAAGCTTTCAGTGGCGCAAGCTGGAAATTTGAGTGGATTTACATTTCTTTGCACTGTTACCAGTCTCCTACCTACAGCTGCTTTCAGGCAGATGCCACCTGAACCACCCTGAGCCATATGGCATCTCCAAACCCTCTCTGATATGTGGGACCTCCTCTCATGGGTTGCTCCCAGCACCAACAGCCTGGGAACTGCAGGGTTTCAGGTTCACACCCCACAGAACGTTCCCTTTCCCACACCACGGATGAGGCACAAAGGGTGGGACACCTCAAAACATCCCCAGTGTAGTCCAAGATGCAAGACCGTGAGCTGCTGGACTTAAAATCTGCCTGGAAGTGTTCAAGGCCAGGTTGGATAAGACTGTGAGCAACCTGGTTTAGTGGGAGATGTCCCTGTCCACAGCACGAGGTTGGGACTGGATGATCTTCAAGGTTCCTTCCAACCCTTATATGATTCCATGATTTGTAGCAGCTAAAATGATGCTTAGGTCGGGTCGGACCCTCCTAATCTCTCCAGAAAGTCCAGATGCCATTTCTTCAGAGGTCGTTTCTTCCAGCTCTGAGTTTGTGGGGTTCAAATTGTTGCCTGAGCGTTACTCAAATAAAGCAGGGGTTTTTTTTTCCCAGTGCTGAGTCAGGTGCCACTTCCCTCCTCTCTCCACACTCCGCTCAGGGCCTGATCCAGCCCCATCAGAGCTGATGAATCCCCGGCGAGCATAGACGTCACGGCGTGGAGCAGCATAAAGTTTTTATGGGTGCAGGTGGGGAATGAGGCGCATAACTCAGCGCTGTGGTGCCACTCGTGAGTAATGCGCCCATTCCGCACTCCGCGGATAAAACCTTTATGACCCTCCGCAGCTCCGGGTAGTGCATCTAATATATGCACCACTGTAATGACGAGCACTGAAAACCTGCTTTTTTTAACCTGTTTTCTTCCCCCCATCATCTCCCTTTCTCCTTCCCACCCTGAAATACCCCTCCGTGGCTGCTTCCTGGTGCTCCACTTCTGCTTTGTCAACTACCTGGGGAACCCGCTCCATTGATATTCTGGACAAGGTTTTGATTTGGGGGAAGGAAAAAAAAAAAAAAAAACACACAACCCACACCACAGAGTGAGCGGCATAATTTAAAAATCAAAGAAATTCATTTCAGTAGTAAAAGGTTAACAGCCTTTAGGAGGAACACTTTTTAATCACCCACGTCTAGACTCTATCACTCGAATCACCGGCAGCAGGAGTGAAATATGGCTGAGCCCCCGTCACCAAACAGCACCTAAAGACTGTTGTATTTAATCATGTCTGTGCACTAGTTATGGATTTTCATTATGATTCCCGATGCTGTTGCGCTGTGTAAAATATTAATATCCATAGTAATGATGCATGAAGCTTGGAGTGTAATTTCTTCACTCTCCTTGTCTGATATTAAATTGTTACCACTTTATCATTTGTGTAGAACTGCACGTTTCAATTAATCTTTCCGTATCAGCAGCCCTGATTAATATAGATCATGATTCATAAGCTTATCGTCACTATAGTTTTAACAGATCATTTATAAAGATCTTAAATTTCAGGGCCTGGGAGGCGCAGCCACTCCGTCCAAGGCTTTTCTCACTTCTTGCTCCAGCAGGTTTCTCCATTCACACAACTAATTCCAGGAGAGAAAATTAGCCAGATAAAAATGCCTCCTTGATTTTTCTTTTCTTTTTTTTTAAACTTTCCTCAGAGTCACCTGTGAACTTCTTCCGTGTTCGCCTCAAAGAGCAGAAGCTGTATGAGTACAGCTGCTCATCAGCTTTGGTTTTCCTTGGTTCAACCCCTCCATGGGAGCTGCCCTGGGTCCTTTCCTGGGTTTTCATGGAATCACAGCATTGTTTGAGTCAGAAGAAACCTCAAAGATCATCCAGTCCCACCTCCTGCCATGGGCAGGGGCACCTTCCACTATCCCAGGTTGCTGCTCCAAGCGCCATCCAACCTGGCCTTGGACACTTCCAGGGACGAGGCAGCTCCTTGATAATTACAGGTCTTCTCCATATCCATGTGATGGTTAATTTTTGGCACTACCAAGCCATGCTTGAACGCCCACGGTCTGAAAATTCACTGAGATGATGCACTTTCTGCTAACCAGAAAGACTTCTTTCCACTTCACCCCTTCCCAAAACCTCTGCAAAATCACAGAGGGCTAAATTCTACGTTTGCACGAAGAAGTGACCTGCCAGAGCCAGCCTTCCTTGTCCACATTATCCCAGATCCACAGCAGGCAGTTATTTGCCCCAGCTGCAGCACGGCGAGCTGCCAGGGCTTCTACAGGGTGATTTTCTTGGATCTGGGAAGCGATTCCCGCCCCCCGAGCTCCCCACAGAGAGGTCTGGCATCACCCAGTGCAGAAACACGGGGGCTCCTCAGGCAGGATGCTCTCCAGCAGCGTGTGGCACAGATGTTTGCCTCGAAAATTAATGGCAGAAAGTGGGAAGGGCTGCTCAGCTGGGGATGAAGAGACGGCGTCTCGCATGCGGGAGCACCGGGCGTTTTCAGGACGCTCTGATAATCATGGTAATGAAGAACAGCAACCGATTAGTCATTTTTTAGTGGATAGAGTTGGAAAAGGCGCATTAGATAGTTTAAAAAATCCATCAAAGGTCCCTGTCTAGCTTTCTGTGTATTCTCCAGGGCTTTGTCAAGTGATCTTAAGTGTCTCAAATAATGGCGAGACTCGTGAGACTATTTAAAATCCTAATAGATGATTTTTTTTCCCCCCTACTTACATATTTTCTTTCCCGACAGTCCCAGAATTCCTCATTGCAACCCTCAGTTGTGATTTGCAACAGGATGTGAGGTTAACAAGGAGGAACAGCTCTGGAAATCCCACCGAGAGCCAGGTGTGATCCGGAGCAATCAGACACCGAGCTTGGTAGGGGCAAGGGCACGGAAAAGCCGGGAATTAACAGATCCCTGCCGTTTTCTCCCTCACCTCTGTGCCCGTGGTACTGCTGAGCGCAGGTGAAGCACAACTCCAAGGAGTCCCTCCTCGTTGGAATAGGATGTGGTGGGCTCCTCTCCTTTCTGCTTCTCCCCCCTGTGCCAAAACCGGCGCGATGACGGCAACGCCGCGGTGTTTTATTAACCTCCTGCACTCCCCGAGTAACCCGGGGGAAGGGAAAAACCCTGGGAAGTATACATCCCTATCTGAAATCTATACAGCAAGACAGATCTGGCTGGAGCAGTCTTTAGGGCATATATACATTACGAGGCTACAGTGAAATATAGCCCGGAATTTGTCTCCCAAGATGAGATAATGTAGCTGCGTTAACAGCTGCAACTGTCACTTCCAAGTGAAGTAGTGGGTATTGTGTGGAGTACATTTGCAGGGCAATTTTCCAGTTGGAATAAAAGGCTTTCCGAGGTGAATTTTGCTTGGGTTTTATCCATCTATCTGAGGTTATCTTTATATATATATTATACAAATATTGACTGGATCTGAGGGCAATAGAGGTAAAATATTGCACTAGGAAAGAAAACAGTTCCCAAGTCTCTCTATATAAATTTTGGCCTCAGCTAAAGGCTCAGGGCAATATATGCCATTTTTCCCCTCAGGGCACAAAATTTTACTGCTCTTGCTTCTTAGCTATTTTATTATCCCTTTGTATGTTTGTATAGAGGGAAGAGATAGGGGAGTGCTGGGCTTGGGGGTTGCTGCACAAAGCAATGAGCTCTGGAAGAGTTTTGCCTGAAACGTGAATTTGCATTGCCAGGATCTGTGTTTCAAAGGCACGGTGTAAAATACAGATAAATACCCTTCCCCCTGACTTTTTCCCCTCCAAAAATAAATAGAATATAATAAATTCTCACCGTTATTCACGAGGAGAGTTCCAACAGAGATCAGGGCTCTGCGGTACCAAGCTCTCTGAAAATATATTTTAGGTAGCTTAGGTACCAGGCAATTTATGCATGGACAGAAAAGCTGTGTCGGTTTAAGGAGATCCAGACTTTCAGTGGCAGCAATGGAAACTCCTGACACATCTGCCTGTTTGCACACCCACCACACTGGGAACGTAACATCCAGGCGGAGACGCTGGTGCCTGAATCCCTTTAGACACCCAGCGAGGGCAAACTAAACATCTCCTTCCCAAATTTGCCCTGAAAATTTGGGTGCCACTTTTCGGATGAAAAGTGCCAGCAGAGAGCCTGGGGGAGTGAGCGAGGGCTGATGGCCAAGGAAGGGATTTATCCCAGGGTTGAGCCGTGGGGCAGGAACAGGACAATGTCCAGCTCTGGGTCCAGCTTCACCAAGGACATAGAGCAGCTGCCGAGGATGAAAAGGCATCAGGATGGCCTGAGGGCTGGGGAACAGCTGCTGGTGGGGAGATGCTGGGAGACACAACCCCATCAGTCTGTCAGAAAGAAAAGCAAGACTTCAGCTCTTGGGGGTACCTTCCTGTTGAAGAACAGGGAAAGGCTGAAAGGCTGGTGAGTGGAGACCAAACCTAAGTTCACCATGAAATTAATTTTTACCTGCAGATGGTCTGAGCGACAGCGTGGGATTTGGCTCCTTCACTTTTGGCAGGTCAACAGTGTTCCTCTGCAGCATGTGCTGGACAAACCAGCAAGGGAGCAAAACCAAAGGGTGCTTCCTCCAAGCCCTCATAGGTCAAGTTTGGGCTGTGTCTTCCCCATGGATCTGTTCAAAACCTGTCCAGCTCTTCCCATGTCTGTTTTGGCCGTAGGGGAGGCATCTCTCTTGGGGACCCAACCCTCACATGGCAAACCCATTTTCCACCCAAGCCATCCTGCAGACCTGACCCAGGTGGAGATCCAGCCACCCAAACCTTGTCCCCAGAGAGGTGGCAGTGAGGCCCCCATGGTCCCTGGTGCTGAGCAGTAAGAGAGTATCGAGAGAGGAAACAAATCGCCAGTGGCACCTATAGCCACCTGCAGAAATTAGAGTCTGACTATAAGGTCACAATAAATCAGTGCACTGACAAGGAGATCTACCCTTTGTCCAGGGTACAAGATTTATCTCTGACCCCAGGCAGGGGCATTTCTTCCTTGATTTGTTAAATGCTGAGGAGAAAACGGAGCTAGATCCGAAGCCTGATGAGAACCTGATTGCAAACATTCCAACCCCACGCCCGCTCTTCCCCCTCGGCAGACACGACGCTCTTTCCCAGGATTCTGCATTATGTTTGAAGAGAGCCTCTGTTTCTTTCTCTCCATGATGGACCAGCTTTTGCAGAAGTTGATTGTGTGGTTTGTTTTCCCAATGACATTTTATTTGGGGGGCTGTCACTCACATGGTGCCTGCGGGCTGTCGGCAGGATGGGATGGGTGTTTGCCAGAGGGAAATATGGCACATCCCGGTGCTGTCGGAAGGGGAGAGACCATGCTGGGGTGCAGCACCCACACACTGAAAGGAAAAGAGGTTTCTGAATATGTGCGTAATTTCCATGGTTCCTTTAAGAAAAGTCTTTCAAACCCAGGGCTAAATTCAGCATGGTCGGGAGGGAATTAATTTTGCACAAGCAAAGGGTTGCACCATCCTGGATTCCGTGCATGGCTGGACAGGGTTGAGATGAGCAAATGACCTTGGCTAAGACCTGCAACCAGGAGAGAGGAAAGCTGGAGAAACATTGGCAGCACCTGACCTCTGCCAACTCCAGGACCAACCACAGTGACCTGTCCAGCCATGAGGTCTGGGCTCTGTTCTGTGCCACCTCCACGGGTCACGGACCAGTCGGATCCAGGAGGACACCGCCTTCTCCCCAAAACAGCAAACAGGATTTCCTCCCTCACCTCCTCAGACAATACCTGCAGACGTTCAAGATCCACTTGTAATGGGTTTTACACAGAATTTAGAGTAGCCTGACCTAACTTAATGAAACCCCCTGCTGCCATCCCATCCACCCTGCACCTTCCAACACGGGCACTGGCAGCAGCAGTGGGAAAAACAGGGAACAATCAATTCATTTTGGCATTGCTTTACAAGCCTTAAACTACCAAAGCTCTTAGTCTTCCATGTTTTTCGTCTCTCACCACTAAATTATTCCTTAATGCACTATTGTCGCAATTTGAGGAACTTTTGACATATTATAAATGCAAACATGCCTGTAAATCTCACTGTAAAAACTCAGCAGGAGAAGCCTGGATAATCATAAACAGTAAATATTTTGCCCTGGCAATGGTTCATAGGGGAAAAATCAGCATTTTGCTTCCGTTTGGCCGAAATGTGTTTTGATTTCCTTGGAGGTTGTTGAGGGGTTTTTTGGTACAGTCTCCTGCAATATAAATAATAATGTAGCCAGATGCTTGGTACATAAACACATGGCTGATGAGCAAAGGGATGTGAAGGATAATGTTCATCATCTTTAAAACATTAAGAAACAGGGCTACTGCTTTTAAATTGTAAAAATTTCACGGCATAAACCAAATGTTAATATCCAGGCGGGATCACAGTGGTGATTGGAGTGGCCTGGAGTGATGGTGCAATCTGTGGGGGGTTTGACCCACAATCCTGCCCTTCCCGCACAGAAGTTTCAAAACACTGTAGATGTCACCAATTTGGACAAGAGAGCTGGAATGTGGTGGTGGGATTAGGCCATGAGTTGCCTAAAGTCATCTGCCTCACATTTGGTTCCTTGCTGCTCCGTCTGGAGTCATTTGGAGCAGGAGGTTCAGTCCCTCCCAGATGGGACCACATCTCTACTGGGTATCCAGTGCCTAGAGATTCCAGAGATTCCTCTGGAAAACAGGCTACTCCTTTCACTTTCTATGGTCATGGGAACCATACCCGAATAACAACTTACCTCTGAGTCATGAATAGGAATCAATCGTTTAATAATTGAGCGATTGTTAAATATATATCACTTTTCTGCTCACGTGACTCTGAGTTCCAGAGATTTAGCGGTATCACCAGCAGTTTGGGTTGATTCCCATTGTCCCATTTCGCCTCACATCCTCCCAGATTCCAGCAGGCTACAACCGTGGTAGCGGGATGGAATCAATACCTCCTTTGTAGAAAAGTCTACAGCCAAGTAAGAGAGTATTCCCAGCACCCTCTGCTCCAGAAAAATCTGCATAGAGTTTCCCATTTCTGTTCCATTGGTGCCACCTATTGGTAAGTGCACATGTCATTCCATGGAAACAGTCCTTTCCTTGGAGGAGCTGTGACAGGGACATGGGCGTCTCACCAAAGGTGGCCAGCTGTGGTCACGACATCTGGGGCAGACGGCGACCAAACTCCTTTGGTCTCCTTTGGTCTCATCTCCACTGACCATTTTCCACCAGGTTTAGTCCCCGTGAACCTTCAGTCAAACCTCTTGGTGCAGCTGAGCTCTGTAGGAAATCCTACAGCTGGATTCTGCTTGGCCTGGCCACCCCTTTTGTCCTCTGGGAAAGGTCAGTGGCTTGTCTGTGCCACAAGGGATGTGGTGCCCCTTGGAGTCTGCCCAACCGTGGGTGGATCTGACCTTCACAAGAACTCTCCTTAGTTCCATGTACGTCTGACACAGCGATTTGGGCACCAAAGCATCGGTGTGATGTTCTTAGTGCTGGGTATCCATCCATGGGGCAAGCTCCCAGGGGGAGTTTGCTAATGTTGCTTTCAGGAAATAGGAAAAATCCTGGTTTATGGGATTTATTTTGATGTTCCAGTTGAGCAGTTATCCTTTATCAAGGATAACTCTATTCTCTTTCTCCATTGACCAGGTATTCCTTAGGAAGACTTCCCAGGCAAAAGGAAGGAAGATAAAAAAAGGAAAAATCCCTGATTTATGAAGATTAATAATTAATGCAGATGGACCACTTTATCTCCCTGGAGAGCATCTCCCAGGAGATCCACTGGACATCCTTGGGAAAGAGAATGAAACTCAGCTGGAGTCTCACTGAACTTTGCCAGGCAGACCTGTCCACAGGCACAGAGAACTTCTCTGCTCAGTTTAGACTTGGAAAAGACTAAAAGTCAGATTCCAGCAGGATATCTGAGGACATTGACAATCCCTGGGCCAGGCCCTTGTGCCAGATCCTCCTCCAGCTCAAGCAAAGCGTTTGTTTCCTCAGCTCTGTTCTCCTTGCTGAGGTTGTTGTCAGACTTTTGGGAAGTGGTGACAGGAGAGGGAGATCAGAGGGAGAATTTGTGGCCTGGATAACCCCGGGACAGCCCCAGAGTACTACACCCAGCAATCCTACAGGGTCTGCTGGCACACAGGGCATTCCCTCGTGCAATCCAGGGGCATTGCCCTAAGGATGCCTCCTGTTCCCACCCTGGCTTCCAAGGAGCGGCACATGACCCCAGGTTGCCCCAAATTCGTGGATGAATCAGGATGAGTCCTGCTGGGAACACGCTTTCTCCATGTTCCCATCTGATGAATTATTCCTAGCAACGCCTTCTCCCACATCATTTTCCATGAGGGCTGGAGCCAGCCCAGTAAGGTGCTGCTCAGCTCCCTGCTCACCTCCATCCCACCCTGTCCAGAATTCCCCAGCTCTCCCAGAGCCCCCTGTCTCTGATCCCAACACAGCCCTTCCTGTCCCTTACACTTTCATTTCTGTTTCTTTACATCTTTATTAAACTGTATAGCCACTTTGATAGGAAAATTGAAAAGAAAAAGATATGAGGAACAACAAAAAAAGCCATAATTATGAAGATTCAATTTAATTTTAAAGGTTGTGGAAGGAGGAAAAAAAAAGAAGCAGGAGAAGAAGAAACCAAATTAATTTAGCAGGAAAGCATTGCATGAAATATTGTTGGAGTTTAATAACCATGCAAAGACAGATGATATGTGTGGAAAAATTAGTTGTAGGACCTCATAATAGTCTATTAATATTTTCTACAGGCACAGAAACCCTTTGCTGAATGATTGTAACAAAGTAATCTTTTTTTTTTAAGACATTAAAAAATATCTTCAAAAGGAGAAGACGGCAGCAATGTACAGACTGTAGGGAACGGAGACCCCGGCGGGGCGGGAGAGATCCCAGGAGAGATCCAGCACCAGCTGCTCTGCTCTGCCACCACTGAGGGTCTCCCACCGGCCAGCTGTCCCAAGTGGTGGGACAAGGCCCCTGGCAAGGTGTCTCTCCCCAGTTTCCTACTGGTGTGACCACCCACCCAAGCCCCCCGTTCTGCCAAAGGCTGGGCGTCTCGCTGCGGGAGAGGCCAAGCGCTGCGGGAGTCGATGGGTCGGGGGGAAGAGACCCACAGAAGGATCCCATTCCCACACACAACTGCACTTCTCCCTTCCCTTCCACCCCAGGGAGAGGTTAGACTCAGCTCTGCTCCCCTCCGTCCTTGGCTGTGAGGTCACAGCCCTGTTTTCCGTGGGTCTCTCAGAACCTTCCTGACCAGCTGTAGCTCCACGGCCGGGTCTCCGTCACCGCCATGGGACAGCAACGGGCACCCCAAACAACAACAACAGCCCCTCTCAAGGCTGCCTCGGGACTCCAAGTGTGATCATCAAGTCCTTTTAGAGCCTGGAACAGCCTTGGATTTGGTCCAGTGCATAGAATGATGCTCGGGTTGACTTGTCATCTTCTGTCCAACACGGACAGGACAAAGGCCTCCCCACCACAGCGTGGTGGTGGAAATCTGGTGCCAGTGCTGAGGATGCCCAGCCAAGGCATCGGTGCTGCTCAAAGCCTGGGACACCTGGAAGGAGCCTGGATTTTGGGAGACAAAGGGAATGGGGTCACAGAGGAGCTGCACCCATCTTTGGCGGCATTTGGGTGCTGTAGAAAAATCATTGGGGATATTTTTGTCTGAGGGGCTTTGCCCGTGAAGGAAAGGGTGGGGTTACCGATTCTGAAACACAAAACCTGGATGTGCACACGTGTCTCTAAAAATCAGCATTGACCCACTCGAATTAAACAACACCAGGACTGCACCAAGACAAAGGATGTAACGGAGAGAGGGAGGGGAGGTCTCTGTCTGTGGACATTTTAACTTGGTCTCTGCAAAGGATGTATTTCCTTGGTCCTAAATGGGATTTGCTTTAGCTCCAGACAAAACCCTTGGGATCCTGTAAACTCAACTAGGTCACTCCTGCAAGGAAAAAAATAAAATGAAAGAAAGAAAGGAAAGGGAAATTAAAGGCTGAAATGAAAAAAAAATATATGTATTAAAAGAATTAAATGAAGGGAAATGAAATAAAAATATAAAAATAAAATAAAATAAACCCAGGACAAAACCAAACTGAAATTCCTCATTCAGATTCCCCTTTCTCCTATTTTAATCTGTATAGTACCATCCAGTTCCAGCCTCCCCCTTCCCCTTTTTTTAAATACAGTCTAATCCTGAGTGTGAACTGATGTAGTTTGTGTGTTAGGGGGAAAAAAATCTCTCTCTCTTTCTGCCTTTTTTTTCCCTTCTTCTTTCCTTGGCCCAGTTCATTATTTTTCTTTCTTGTCACTCAGTGTGATAGGTTGAACAGAAGTGCACAGATGAGCACTGAAAACGGTGTCACAAGGCCTTAATCTAGTCTTTAATGCCTGACTTCAGAGATGTCATTTATCTTCTAACTGCAGCAGGCTTCCACCAACTTTATCTCTAATAATATATTGATGGATTAAAAGGGTCGGGCAGGAGACCGGGCTGGAAAAATTGCTTATTGACATCAAAATACAGTGCCCTCAACCTGATAAACATGGAGGGGCTCGTGTATCTCCCAGAATAGTTGGCGTTGCTATAATTTTTTTTTTTCCAGCGTGTTTCTCCCAGGTTCATGGGGTGGTCCAGTAAAATAAACAAACGGAACAAATAAATGGGAAATATGGTTTGTGCGTTGAGGCAGCTGAGTGGGAGCCCAGGCAGCGCTGGAATAGTTTCTTAATGACAGCACTAGGCAGGGCTTTTTGTGGCAGAGCACGTTTGGAGGCGACCTGGCAGGGAAAGGCTGACATTGTTTTAGGGGGTCGGGGGCTCTGGGATGTGTGGGGTGAGAGATTGTGGCACCCTGGAAGAGCGTTTCGGGAGGCTGCTCCTTGCAGCGTGGTGTGAAAGTCGGGAGCTGTCTGGCAATCTTCATGGCTGAAATCCATCCCTCGCTGCACGGATCTTGTGCAAGGAGAATTAAACGGGGGAGAAGAAGGGAATGCCACGCAGAGCATCAGCAGGAATGCTGCCCCGACCTCCTGTGTCTGACAGACGGGTACCCGAGGGGAAGTGAGGGGTACTTAAACCTTATTTTGGTTTACGTATCCCTCGCTTGCAGATACAGAAACATCCCCCTTGCTCCTCAGCCACTACAGGCACTTGGAGTTGATGCTCATTCCTGATTTCTTGGTCCTTTCTGATTTCCATTGCTCCTCTCGGCTTGGGGAGTGCTCCCCCAAGGTGCTCCAGCATAAAAATTGGGCTGTGGCCAAAAAAACCTTCTCAATACCACACCTGAGGCTCGGCATCCCACAGCAGAAAGGTTCTCCACCATGTTCCAGTTAGTTTTACTAAACCTACGGGACTGCTGGCAGGAAAAGTCTTTCACTTATTTCCTGTTAAGAAAGGTTGTTGCAAATAGAGATGACTAAAAAGCACAGATCCTCATCCTGAAGGAAACTCCAATAGTTTAAGTCTGGTTTATGGTAAGGCCAGGCTGAATGGCAAAACCCTGAAGCTTTTCCTTGGAGGATAAATTTGAGAAAAACATCCTAAGCAGGACACTGTACTTTGGAATGATGTCCTGGGTCAGTTCCAGCTTGACATTCATCAGGAACTGGAAGGATAGGAAAAGTGGTAATGGGTTCAGTGGGATATTTGAGTCAGACATATGGAAGAAATCCTTCCCTGTGAGGGTGGGCAGGCCCTGGCACAGGCTGCCCAGAGAAGCTGTGGCTGCCCCATCCCTGGCAGTGTCCAAGGCTGTGCTGGACAGGGCTTGGAGCAACCTGGGATAGTGGAAAGTGTCCCTGCCCATGGCAGGGGGATGGATTGAGACGGGCTTTAAGGTCCCTTCAAACCCTCACCACTCCATGGCTCTATGATTCCATGACCTACAGGCACCCTCCATCCCAAGCCATCTGGTCCTCAATAGGGATGACTCCAAAATCCTGCCCATTATGCACTGGGATGAACATATTCCACTGAACCACTGCACGCGCTCCCTGGGAAGCCCGTGAGACACTCAGACAGATACAGAGATAAACTTTGTCACCAGAGAAAGCATTTCATTTCATTTCCCTGGAAAGAAATTCCATGAAAATCAATCTTCCCACAGAAGATGCTGAATTTTGGCAAAAAGCCTTTTTGTGATTGGGAACTGCTTCCATCCAAAAACATCTGAGCAGCTGTGGTTGCAAGAAGGGTCACACATTTCACTGGGATGGACTTTGTGTGCAGGCAAGTTTGAGGGAAGTGCTGACCACCACCATTCCCATTCAGGAGCCCTGAGAGCCATAGAATCAAGGAATTATAAGGGTTGGACCCTTAAAGTTCATCCAGTCCAGCCCTGTGCCATGGGCAGGGACATCTTTCACTATCCCAGGTTGCTCCAGGCCATGTCCAACCTGGCCTCGGACACTTCCAGGGACAGGGAGTCTGCAACCTCCCCCGCTCCATGTGGGGAGGAATACAATTGCAAAATAAATAAAGGAAGATGGAGAATGGGGAAAAATCAAAATCAGCCTGGTGGCCTCGGATAATCAACCAAGCCATGACTCTGGCCAGGAGTGTTGCTCCAGCAGTGACCAGCTGAGCATCCCGTGGTCTGGAGTTCCAGTTCCTCAGATGGGAATGACTGGCAGGCACTTGCAGACAGCAGAACACAAGCCTTGCATTATAAGATTGTCTTTCAGAAATTTACCCTCTGAAACGCTGCATTTATCAGCTGAATTTATCAGCTGAAATGCCTCAGATTTCTGGGAAAGCTGCCTCTGGCCGACCACTTGATGGGAAGGATGTCTCCGATTTTTTTGGCATGTGGAACTAAAGCAGCTCAGCCGCTCTGCCCTACACCTGCCAGTCACTCCTGGTTGCATTTTATCTAAGCACCATTTTCTAATTTCACCACTATCATGATGCATTTCTGCAGGAGGTGACTAAATGACAATCCACAAGGATTGGTATATTTGGAATATAAATTGAATAAATTACCATAGTTAAAAATAGCCATTTAATACCCAATTCTGTTAAGGAAAAAAAAAACCTGAATTTTTTGTAAGCACCATTCTTCACATGTTTTTCGATTTTCAGGCTCCCTGGCAAGCAAAGAAAAAACCCAAATAATGTGTTTTTCTTCCTCAGAAATTGAATTCTCAGAAGCTGTTTGCAGGACTTTGTTTCCTTCTGACTAAATTTCCTGGAAGGCTCCACAGTGACATGACCAGCTAGAGTTTGGCCAACACTGCTTGGTTTCATCATTTTGCTCTTCTCTGAGACATTTCACACAGCAGCTTTTTCCTTTATTCCCTTTGATTGCCCCATCCCTTCCTGCATTTCCAGCTAATCTCTTGTCACTCCTTATGCAAAGGGGGAGGACATAGCATTTCCCATCCCAAAGCCACAAGTTATGGCATTTGCCAGTCCTTGAGGTACCTTGAGCTCCATCCTGCAGCCAGCCCCAGCCCCTCCTCGGACTCTGCCGGGGCTTTGCTGCTTTGCTCCCAGGAACGGGATATTAAGGAAGCAACGAGGTTAATTCACAGCTCTTTGGCTGCCTGCAAACTAAGCCAGGACAAACTCCCACCCCTGTCCATAGCACCGGCATTTTCTCCTCAAGGCTCAACCATTTTCCAGTGCTAAACATTAACGTACTGTGCGTGGGAACGATTTCACTGCCGAGTGGAATAATAAACCCAGTGGGTAGGTTTATTTCCCAGGGCTGGTCACTGAAAATAAAAAACATCCGTATCACACTTGGCCATCCTTACCTGTTTTCCCATTATTCTCCAGAAGCAATTGCCCAGGACTTAAGGGAGCCGTTCCCCAAAGGCGGGGGCGTGCCCAGCTATTTGTGCTGCCACATCCTGGCCCTTCCAAGGTGCCTTCTCCCTCAAACCACTTTTCCCCTGAAGAATCACCCAGTCAAAACCCTCATTATTTTATAACTTCTCTGCCCCTCTTCTCTTCTCACCTTGTTAAATACCGCTGGAGCAAAGGAGTTCAGTAGCTCTACCATTTTAGCAACACCATTGATTTTGTCTCCCTCTTCATTTATTAATGGAACTACTTTCTCTCTAGTATTCCCTTTTCCCTGATATAATTGTAAAAGCTCTTTTTATTCCCCTTAAGCCTTTCTGCTCTCTGAGCTGGCCTTATCTTTTCCCTGCAAGCCTTAACTGACTGTATATTCTTGTTTAGTTCTCTTCCCTTTCTCCAGTTTGCACTATAGGTTCTTTCTTTACCGTCCTATCTTTCCCTGGTGCTTTGTTATGCCACATTGGATGCTACTTGTCCTTCCATCTATTTCCACAGGAACTGTGGCGTGTCCCATTCCATGGGGCTGTCCCAGCATTTCTGGCCTTTTGTCACCCCTCTGGATTTAACTCCCTGGTGCACCTGGTTCACACCTGGCCACAGAGCCACCAGGTCAGGCTGGAAAGGGGAGTCCCACACGTTGTCACCCCAAGGTCTCAGATGAATGTCCCCATCTATGAGGGGGAAAAAAAATCTCTCCCAAACCACAAATCCTTTTCAGAGCCAGCCCTTGTCTAAAAACCCAAGGTCACAGGTTGTCCAAGAAGCAAGAGGGGAAGTTCACAGTGAGGCTTCAATTATTAGAGCAATCCAACAGTCTGGATGGATTTTTCCCAGGGTGTCTGTGAAAATTCTGAATGGTTGTTTGGGTTATTTGCTTTACTTTTTTATTTATTTGTTCATATTGCTCTGCAATACCAGTGGGTGAGTCCAAAGTGCTCAGGAGCCACCCTGGTCCTCCAGGTCTCCTGCTTTTTGTGAGTGGAATATCTTCATTCCAAATAGGTAACAGCTTAAAAGGAAAAAAAATTGCTGCACTCATTTTAATGAATCATCATTTCATCTGGAAGAATCAAAGTGCTGCATTTTTGAAATAAGCAAACATACACTCCAATTCCATTAAATTCATAACACCCTAAAATGAAGCCCTTTCCTGAAATTGTAACAAATTCACACAATTATTTTGCTACGTTTGACTCTACATTTTTCTGTACATGATTTTGGTTTTTTTAGTAGCAAGTCCCCGGAGTAGAGATGGGAAATATCATAAGAGCAGAAAACAATGCCTCTGAGGAAAGATTGAAGAAGTTTGGGTTGCTCAGCTGGAGGAGAGGTGGGACGTTGCTCTAATCTCCGAATTCAGAGGAGGCTTATGGAAAGAGGAAGGGATAGCTTTTCTTCCTGGTAGGTGAGATAAGTAGTGAGCTTAAACCACAGCAGGAGAGGCTGAGGCTGGGGCCGAGGCTGCTGAAGAGCAGGGCCAGGCTCTGGGGGAGCAGGTTGTGCCTGCATTGGTGGAGGGGTCTTTCCACCCAGCTGGACAGCATGATCCAGCTGGTGCTGCCACAAAGGTCATCCCAAGGTCCCTTCCACCTCACTTTTCCTAGGATTTCACTGACCTGGCTGTCCTAGCCACCCCCAGTCTGCCAGTTAAATGGCTTTTGGATGCTACCATGCTTCTCTAGCACTGTGGGGTTTGGTGGGTCCAGGGAGGAACATCTCAGAAGATCTGCTTGGTCCCCAAGTCTGCCCCGAGCAGAGCTGCTGTGCCAGGCACTGTCCCAGTGGGAAGAAGTGCTGAGGAGCAGGTTTCTATAAAAACATTATCGAGAACATGAAAGACCCAGGCACTGAACACCAGCAGGATCCATGAAACTGAAAGCTGCCAGGAGCGGCGTTCCAGGCAAACCCGCCCCAGGAGAGCCCTGAGCCCTGGCACGGGAAGAGGAGGAAGGTGGGATCCTTCAGGGAGTTTGGCTCTGCTCCCTTCTCCGAGTATCCCTGCTGTGCACAGAAGTTATGACATCCCTAATTACAGGAAATTAAAGAGAAAGAGATAGATTCCTGAGCTGAGAGAGTCCTGGGAAACACTGTGGGTGTTCTGCAGTGCCACCACTGCAATTAGACCCACAGAAAGGGGGACTGGAATGGAAAAGCTTTTCCTGTGAGGTGGGAAAAGGCTAATCATAACCTATTTCTTTGGAATATATTTTTGAGGCATTAAGTATTTGTAGATTACCAGAAAACAAATTTAACATGAGCTAGCCAGCAGTGACAGCAATGGGAGCCTGTGGCAGAACAGAGCTTGTCCTTAACCTATAGCAAATGTCCCAGGCCAGGAGCTCCACCCAGGAGAGTCTGCTGCTAGGAAGAGCTGAGCAGGTCCACGTGCCATCAGGCCTGGAACAGGTATCCATACAGTCACACTGGATGCTCAAGGACATTAAAAAAGTAGAACTATGACCACGTTGGTCACACCATCCAACAAAGCCAGCCAGGCTGGATGCACAAAAAGACCTGGTCTTTGTGACTTTTCTAACAACTCTTTCATTATTGCAAGCGCACCCTTGAAACTCCTCTTTCCAGCATTTGGGAAACATTCTTCCTACCAGATATATTGGGAAGAAGCTCTTGACTGTGAGGGAGGTGAGGCCCTGGCACAGGTTGCCCAGAGCAGCTGCGGCTGCCCCATCCCTGGAAGTGTCCAGGCTGAGTTGGATGGGACTTGGAGCAACCTGGGATAGTGGAAGATGTCCCTGCCCATGGCAGAAGATGATTTTTAAGGTCCCTTCCAAACCAGGCAACCCCATGGTTCTATGATTTACCACGAAACCTCTCAAAAGATGAGATGATACTGTGCTTTCAGCATCCAAGACTGAACATCTCCTTTCCTGGCTCTCCCGTGTCACCCAAGAACACAGGATTAGTGTATTCCATGCTTCTGACCACTGCATCAAATGACCCCTTCCCTCCTCCATCCCTCTGCAGAGTAACTGGGAGGTTTGCCCTTCTGGTTTCACCAGCAGCCATCCCCAAAGCCTCAACACTTCAAGGTTTGGAGCACACCCGCCCCACCATCCCCGTGCTGTAATCGTGGCAAGTCTTTAAGCATTTTAAGGAGGGAGGGATGGCAGAGAAAGGAAGTCCATGTTTGCAGAAGAAAAGGGAACAATAATTCCTTCAGCAGTTTGATGTTAAAAAAAAAAATAGAGGCTTGTAAGCTGCTCTGAAGCTTGAATGTCAGAAGCAGACCCCGGGGACGTGGATTAGAGGGCACAATGAAGGTGAGGCTGTGAAATGAGCATCACGGATCTTTGGGCGATTGTTAATAAGAACACAGAAATGCAAATCTCTGAGTGCTGGTGAGCCACCAGCTTGTGTGCCTACAAATCCACGTGTGACTCCAAGCAAATTATGTGAGAGGCACCAGGATGGGAAAAAGCACGTGGCTGGTGATGTTTGTCCAGCGCAGAGGTCTCACCTCCAGCTGGTGGACAGCAAGAGGCCCCTCACAGGAGTCAAGGTCCCTCACAAGCCCAGGGTCCTTTCATGTACAAAGATGAAGGGAAGTGACCCGATCTAAGTTTGGCTGGGTCCATGAATATCCTCTTTGGAAGCACTTGGCCACCACGTGTGGGTCCGCTGAGAGATTCCCTTGCATGTGACAACAAGCATTTTGCATGTAATTTAATTAATCCCTACTGTAACTACAAATAACATATTTGATTGTCTCCTTCCTCTTTTTACTTGGTTTCACACAGGAATCCATCCCAAACTCTTCATGGAGCTGAGTTGCAGCTCGAGGAGAAAGCCGAGCTGGAAGTGACACACAGGTTCCTCCCGCAGTGAGGGTTTTCTTCTTGCTGACCATGACTCGTGCTGCTCTGTTGTTTTGGGTTTCCAGGCTGGAAAATGAGCTCTAATTCCAGCCTGCTCCGAGCTGTGTGCTGTGTGTGAGGACAATGAGTCACTGCAGACATCCCTTGCACCAGCACAAGCTCTCATGAAAGTGGTTCATCGGCTCTACCTGATGAGACAGACAAGCACTTCCCTAACAAGATCTGAGCCCTCTCCTGAATGGCACAGCCTTTGGATTGTTGAGGATTCAGTGGGGAAAGGGTCCCTCCTGAGGCCTGGACTATGCTCACAACAACCCTGAGATGGAATCTGCAGACACCTTCCCAACCAGCCCTTGGTCCTTCCAGGACCTTCAGCTTCTGCTCGGATATTGCCATTGGACCTTCTCCTCTCTCTGAATGCAAGTCAAAGAGCAGAATCAGTAGATACTGAATACCTGATACCCTCCAGCATCCTGGGAAGGACAGGGAATACCATTCCAGTCTCCTAAAACTCTGGATTTTAAGCTGCTGCAGATTTGGCCCAACCCGAGCTGGCCCTTGAGAAATGCTTTTAGTCGGGCTAAGGTGGGGATTCACACCAGATTTGGGGCAGAACTCAACCTTTAGTGGGTGCACCCCAAATCCATATCCCTCCCAGGACCCACGACTAGGAGCAAGGAGAAAATGAGCCGTGTCAAAGTCAGCACTGGGTGGGTTTCACGTCATGCCTCCAGGCAGAGGAGACAGCACAGCCTTCCATGGGCTCATCCCTCCTTCTTTCTCTTTGGAATCTTTTATTTTTTTTCCCCCCCTTTCTCATTCTGTCTTTGCTTGAATTTCAAGGTTAAAAAAAGTCAGGATACAATAGTAAATATGTAAGATTAGCTCCTAAAATATGTTAGCAAGTGAAAGCTAAAGAAAGCCAAATGAATTTAAAAAAGGCTTTCTTGAAGCTTAGAACAGAGACAGTTCTTTTGATCCTTTATCACACCATAACAAAAAAAGCACTGAGCGAGATCCATATATATAATATACATATAATATATATATTTATACACCCCATGTGCTGGGCTGTGAGCGTGTGTGTGTGTGCATGTGTGTGTGTATGTGTGTATTTTAATTCACACAGGCTTTCCTTTCTTTAAAATGCTGCAAGAAGCTTTTTTTTCTGCAGATTTCTTTTTCTTTCTTTTTTTTGATATTTCAAAGCTGGCAGTTCAGTAAATGGCTGGAACTGCCACATCTCTGTTCTTGCTAAAGAAATCAATGCTAATCCTATTACTGGCAGTTATCACCTATCCCAGAAACCGCGGCTAAAAGAAAAAAAAACCACTGAGATGTCAAAGTAGGAAAAAAGCATGGGGGAAGGGGAGAAAGCGCCCTTCATTCACTTTCAAACAGTGATTGTTTTCTTATTTTTGATCATTTTTTCCTGTTAAGAGAGAAACTAAACCACCAAAAAAAAAAAAAAAAAGAGTGGGGAGGGATGGAAAAAAAATAAAGAACAAATCCATGCTCAAATAATATTAAGGGCCTGATTTAAACCCATGCCCCCACACGGAAAGCCAGGCACGGCTCAGAGCAGAGCCTCATGGCACCGTGCTGAGGTGGGGACAGGGGGCCTGGGGTCCCATCCCCCCAGTCCTCTGCCTTGCCAGCCCTACAGGGCTGCCTGCAGATCCCAAAGGATTGCTTGGGGCCACTTGTCAACACAGGGGGAGGAGGGGGTGTCAGCCCCTTTCTGGGTGTGCTCCAGATGTGAAGACCCCTCCAGAGCACCCAGGGAGGCAGGAATTTCTGGGTGCTGACTGGTTTCTGTGCTGGCTCTGCCTGCTGCAGCCAGCTGGGATGTGACCAGACTCCCCTGCCTGCTCCAGAGGTGGGCAGATGTCCTGATCCCCTGATGTCATTTGGGGCTCTGCCCCTCACATCTGCAGTCCCAGGGCTGAGGATCTCAAAGGGCTCAGGTAGGTCAGTGCAGGTCATGCTCCACCATCCATGTGGGATCCTGGATCCCCCCAAATATTTTAACGTGCTTCCATCTTTTCTTCCCTTCCCATGTAACTCCTAAGAAAGTCACAGAAAGGTGAGTGATGGAAAGGACCCTACAGATCACCTCATCCCACCCCCTGCCATGGATAAGGACACCTTCCACTATGCCTGGTTGCTCCAATCCCCATCCAACCTGGCCTTGGACACTTCCAGAGATGGGGCAGCCACAGCTTCTCTGGGCAATTGTGCCAGGGCCTTCCCACCACACCAGGAAGGATTTCTCCCTGATATCCAGTCCAACCCATCAGTCAGAAGCCACCTCCCTTGTCCTGTTACTCCAGATGAACCTCATCCTCATCACTCCTTGATCCTCATCACACCTTGAGCTTCCTCAGGGTAGAGCTTACCTGGGATTTCAAGGTCCTGATTGTGGTTGTGATCAGAGGATGCTGAAAAGATGGATCTCCTGAGGTCACCTCCCTCCACGAAGGTCCTGTCCTGCCCAGCCCACTTAATTCCTCAGGAGTCTGGGGGGCTCAGACATCCCAGTTGAGTCTGTGTCACTCTAAAATCAAAGAGCAGCAGGAGTTTGGAACCTGTGCCTTGGGAAGGGGCACTCAGCCCTTCTCCATCAGACCACAGCATCCTCCTCCCTGCCAAAAGTGAGACGTTGGTCCTCAGTTATAACAAGGACAGGGTGGCACCACCTGGTACCAGGTAATAGAGTAGAGCCAAACCAAAACAACAGCCAAGAAAGAAATAAAACTCAACCCAGATCAAGGGCTTGGACAACAGGAGCTGTGTCCATGCAGCCACAAATCAATGCCTTTCCTGGCACCACGGGAAACATTTCCACAGCACATCACTCCCACCATCCACACCACCATGGCCACCCCTTCCAAACTCTGGCTTTTATCCAAAATCCCAGTTTATCCTGGGCACTGGCTTACTGGCCAACAAGCCACAGGAGTTATCAGGAGCCCACTGGGGATGTTTTTCTCCATCTTGAAACTCTAAAGCAGAGTCAGAACCAATTTAGGCCTTTGAGAATATCTAGAACTTGTGCAAAATGAGTTTGAAAAAGCTCAGGAAACGGAGAGGGTCAAGCCTCTAAGAGCCGTGACAGGAAAGGGGCAAAACCCCTACACCTCATTTTTGGTGCTGCTTGGAACCAGCAAAGCTGAACAAAGAAAGGAGAAGCCCCAGAGAGGAGGAAGGTGTTTGACTCAGGTGGTTTGCAGGTCCTGGGCAGGCTTGTTCTCATCCCCCTGCCCAGGAGGCACCACCACGGCCACCTCTGATGGTCCAGCCAGGCATCTCCAGCTTGTCTCAGTGCAAACCCTGCCCACTGCAAGGATACTGTTTGTTTATCATTGCCATGCTGAAGGGAAATAATTGTTGGCTAATCCCAAAATAAATTAGCCCTAGTTTGACCCAAACCCATCACTTTGCTTCCAGTTTGCTGCAAAATCTCCTCATGGGTTTAGTGGTTTAGTGGAGCTGAAGTCAGTATTAACAAAGAAGATTCTTTGATGTGGGTGGGGAGAAGATGTTGCCAGTAAGTCAAACTATCATTAAACTAATTTAGGAGTATCAAACTATTTTTGTGGGTATTTTTTATAGAACAGAACACGGTGCTGAAACCAAATCAAGAGTGATGAAAACTGAGCCCCAAGTGGGAGCAGACCCAGGGTCTCCATTCCATTCCCTGAGCCCTGAGAATCAGAGGAAAATTAAAATTAAGCAGGTGTTTATTTGCTAAGAAAGGGGGTTTTTTCTGTGCTGGTGGACACAGCTGGGTGAGCCCTGTCTGGCCCCCTCTCCTGGGCTTGTCCACCACGCAGGAGGGCAGTGGAGAATCATGGAATCATGGAATAGTTTGGCTTGGAAGGGATCTTAAAGACGATCTTGTTTCACCTTCCACTAGCCCAGGTTGCTCCATGCTTCATCCAGCCTGGAACACTTCCAGGCATGGGGCAGCCTCAGCTCCCCTGGACAAGCTGTGCCAGAGGACCTGGGGGTCATCATGGGTGGCTCAAGTTACAGGGGATGAATCCCATCCATAGGACTTCCCTTCTTAAAAGAACTTTTTTAAAAAATTAATTCTTTTGGTTTTTTCTAAGTGGGTTTTTTTT
>WAAE01016093.1:146928-169428 GCA_013400495.1 Nicator chloris
TGGATGGATGGATGGATGGATGGATGGATGGATGGATGGATGGATGGATGGATGGATGGATGGATGTCCTCCAGGGATGTGGGAATCATTACTGGGAGAACAAAAGCCGACCTGGGAAAACCAACGCCTTGCAACAAAAAGGGAAAATCCTTCCCCGCAGGTTCCCAGCAATCCACAGCATGAACCCCGGAGGAGGAGAGCTCCTGGTCCCAGCGCCCTGCTGGGATGCGCTCAGCACAATCACCTGGATCCTGTGTCCTTCCGACGTCCCTCTCCGAGGCCACCCTCAATTCCCTCCTTGCCCGTCTGGCCAGCGAATCCGACGCGGGAGATGCAGCCCCTGCTCTCCAGAGCAGCTCATTCCCAAGTCCCGCTCCCTGCCCACCCCCTTCTTTCCCTTCCAGCCAGACTTCTGTCGAGTTGCTAATGTCTGCTGATTAAACAAGCCTTGAATTTGAATCGGGAGCAATAAAGAGAGAGAGAGAGAGAGAGAGAGGTACACGGCCATCCGCGCACGGAGCGGGCGCCCCGCGGGCAGCAATCAACGGGAGCCTGGAGATGCTCCAGCCGAGCTGCCTGCTCCCAGGATTTGGGGAGGGGGGACCACGGGGTGGTTTGGGGGGTTATGAATAGAATGCAATGCTCAGAAACCTGACAAAGTCTTGTTTTCCTACTCGCCGTGCCGGGACGCGTCTCACGGCGGGCAGCTCCCCATCCCAGCGCCGGGTGATGCTCTGCTGGCTCCACCTTCAAGGAGCAGCCTCTCCCCGCAAAAATTGGGGTTTCTGGCGTGTCCTGCGCACGAAGGGCACCGTGAAACAGGGTGAGGCTGAAGGATTTCCTCAATACAGAAGGGAATCGTGGAGTCATGGAATTACGGAACCACAGGATGGTTTGGGTTGGGTTGGAAGGGACATTAAAGCTCATCTCATTCCAACCCTGAACATGCAAACTGAGCAGGGATCGGTCACGGGAAAGATGGAGGGGTGCACATCTTCCCAAATCACCCTCAGCTCCCTGACTGTGCCTACAAACACAGCAGGGAGGATGAAACAGCTGATGCCAGGCCCAGGAGGAGATTTTTGGGGATGCTACCGGCACCTCCTCCCTCCTGAGACGAGCGCAGCCCAGCCCGGGTGCTGCTCAGAGCTGGGAGCCTGCAGCCACACGGGGAACTTCTTCCCTCCCACCCCAGACAGTTTTCCCGAGAAAACTGCCATTCCTGTGAGCCCTGGAGATGTTTTCCCTGCCAGCAACAACGACAAGCTGCTAAACGGTGTCAGCGACTCCGCGTCTGAGTCCCGGTTAAAATAAACCATCATTTTCACGCCGGTGGCGTTTCACCACATCATCAGCGCCCGGCTGGCTCCACTCAGGGATCGACATCCCTTTAATTATATAAATCAAAATAAATAAAATATCACGCCCTGGGGCCCGTTGCAGAGTGTTGTGCCTGATAGGAAAGCACTGGGAGGCAGAGCGGGTTTGGGAAGCAGCAGCTCCCTGCGCCGTGCAGCTGAGGGGAGGAAGGAAAACCGAATGATCAAAACCACGTCTGGATGTCAGGAGGGAATCGGGAGCTGCTGATAGACCCCATAGCCGGGAAATAAATTGTCTCAGCTCGAAAAAGAAACCCCACAAGCAAATAGCTGGGAAATCACAGACTGCCCTGAGCTGGAAGAGACCCAAAGGGTTCATCAAGTCCAACTCCTGCCCCTGCACCCCAAGAATCCCACTGTGCTCCAAGGCAGGAACAACTGGAAAGCACCTGACAGCAGCTGCTGCAAGGGAGGGAGACAGCCCAAACATCCACACTCCTGCGTGGGACCGGCAGGGAAAACTGTTTACCTGGAAATTAAAACAAAAAATAAATTATTATACTTTTTTTAAAAAAATCTCTTTGACTGCTTGCTTGCTTCCTTCCTGCAGCCACATCCTTAGGTTTTCACTTTCTTTACCTTTTACTTTTTGGGACGTTAGAGCTGGATCTCTCCATCCACTTAATTTTACCAGTAATCCATCCAAACCCCATGGAATCTGGTTCTTGTGCTGGTCACCTCAGTGGTCACCTGGAAAGGAGAGCTGCAGGGCCAGAATTTCGCTGAAACCCAGCTGCTTTGGTTTCGTGCTGTCACTAGCAAAAGTTAATTTATTCAAACCAAAATCTCCCAGCCTGGGAGAAGGAGAGTAAGAAGTTAGGACTGTACAAGATTTTCCTTTAGGTTATTTTTTTGATGTCACAGACCTCCAGAGCCTCATGAATCCTATTTTATAGCCAATAAAACCACGACTGATTGGGAAAAGGATTTTTAAAACCGAACTCTAATTATTTTTTGTCGTTTTGTAAAACTCAAGTGAGACACAACAGGGATGAACCTTTTCAGAATTGCCTTGGGGAAATATTTTGCCTTTTTTGAAGGCAGAGGGCAGCTCAGCAAAGCCACTGGTTAGTTCTTGATCTCCTTAAGATCTGGAGCAAAGACTGGAGGTACAGCTAGAGGATATTGATGAGATCAGCTGCAAACTCTTGGCCCAAAAAGGGGAGGTCACAGGGGCAGAAAGGTGGAGGGAGGGACCAGCTCTTCAGGTGATCACGGTTGTTTAGGCAGGCTCTGACACTTCTGGGCCTACAAGCAGGTGAAATCTTGATCACTGGTGCATAATTACCTTATCTCTGATCTTAATTTCAAATATTTCTCCATGAAATGTAGTCTGTTTCCCAGTCCTAAAAATTTCATATCAGCAAATGGCATAATGTTATATTTATATTAATTGGATATTCTGGGTTTACTGCTTGCTCCATTGGCAGGGGGGAGGGTTAGAAACCACATAATATACAATCTAAAATATAAAATCCATGTTTGTGCACAGTGTATAATTTAATGCATGAGATACAGAAGACCTTCCAGCAGAGTGTGTTTTAAACAACAGCATTTTAGCCTCTAAAGCACAGCAGCACAGAGGGAAACATTTTCCACGCTCAGTTTCTCTGCTATTGGAACATTTGTTTTTTATTCTGAATATTTCAGCACATCTATTTACCTGGCACTATATTTAGTACCACAGTACCAAGATGGCATATATAAAGATTCAATTGCAATTCCCATCTGATGTCCCTTCCCTCTCCTTTTTACCCCCTTTTTTATGTCCGCACTCTGAATTCAGCACAAAGTTGGTGTGTTTAATTTAAAAAGAAGTAAAACGCGCCAGGAGACGCCTCAGACCACTGCAAATCACCTACTTTATAGAGGCAGTAAAATTGTGTATCGGATTAAAAGTGATGCTGATCTGAAATTTATGATAACTTTTAATGGCATTATAATTTTTTTTCCCTGTGCGCTCCATCACCGGATCGTTTGGATGCACAGTGCAGCAAGATGAAATTTGTAAGGGAAGAACATTACATAGGCAAGCTCCAGGGAGGGGGGAAGGCTCTGGAATAATGCAGGAGCCTCTCCTCGGCACGTGGAGGACGTTCTGTGGGGCTGGGTGTGGGGCCCGTGGACAAAGGTGGGATGTGCTCGGAGCCAGGGAGGGAAATATCACCCCCACTAAAGGTTATTTGGGAGGACACTGGGAGGAATCCATCCTGGATCTTGCAGAGGTCTGGTGTTGGGTTTGTCTGTGCCTGTGTGAACCAAGGCTCGTTTCCCTGCGCCAGGCAAGGAGCACTCTGGAGACCTCAGCCTCTGGATGTGGGTCTGCCCTGAGACCACAGGGAGGCTGCCTTTGGCACAGCTCCACCCTTTCTGGCTCTGCTTAGGACAGCCCTATGAGGGCACCTGCAGCCAGCACCCAGCACCAACAGCTTCGGGGTGGACAGAGATCCCCCTGAGCCTCCTTTTCTCCAGGCTGAGCCCCTTTCCCACCTCCCTCAGCTGCTCCTGGTGCTCCAGCCCTTCCCCAGCTCCTTTCCCTTCTCTGGACACACTCCTGGAGCCACACACTGAAGGATGAGGGAAACCTCAGACCATGGTGTTGTTTCCTCAGTACCTCCTTCTTGCCCAGCCAAGGAAATAAAGCACTGCAGTATAATTTAGTTGTATAATTAAACCCACTGTCACGATCTTACACACAAGAAACCACAACCAATCCCAAAATCTGTCCTTCCGTGACCTCAGCTTTGCAAAGCAACATTGTCCAACAGAAACACAGAGAGTGTTAGTCTTCTGAAATGAGCATAGATTACGAAAGCAGTGAACACGTGCATGTAACGAGTGAATTCATTTATTAACAGCCACAGGAAACTGAATCCCACTATTTTGATCTAAAAAATACTTGTGCCAGAGCAAACCCACCTGGAGCTTGGAATTCTTCAGAAGTATCTCTGCACTGAAGGAACCAAAAACACTGTGATGGCTTGAGGGAGCTGGGAAAAGCTGCTGGGAAAGCCAGCAGATGCTGGAGGACAGGTTGTTCCAAGCAGACACCCGGCAAGAGGGAGAGGAGTTCATTGGAGTGAATCTGTGTCATAGCAGAGGTGAAAGAACAGGAACAACAATTCCCAAAAAGAAGGGAAAATTGCATTGATACAAGGTGAATGAAACCGGATGTCAGCTCAAAATCTCCTTAGGAACAGCATGGGAAGAAACCTGAATTATGTATCCACTGGCCACTTGCTCTGTAGAACATAAAGGACCAAAACCATGGAGTTTTCCATGCCACATGCCCCAGGACACGGTGGATTCTGTCACAGGGCACTGCCTCACCTCCCAGTGTGTTAACAGAGATGGGGATCTGTGAGCAAACACAAGCACAGGTGACACAGCAGCTCTTTTGGAGAGGCTTTACTGCCTTCATTTGCAGCAGGGCTCTTTTGCAAGATGACTTTCCAAAAAACAGGGAATTGCATTGTCCACTTGGGGTCTGAGCTGGTGTGTCCCCCACTGAAGGGATTTTAGGAGCCACTCAGCCTCATTCTCATGGATACCTGCTTAAATTACCATCCATGTAAAATTTTGTGACAGCACCCCAATCTTCCACTGGCGCCTTTGATGTTGTGTTGGGAAACTTCCATTCTCCCCCTCCTCTTTCTCTGCCTCATTTTCATCCTCTCCTCCTCCAAACTCCGTGATCCTACTCCACAATAAAATACAACTGCTGTAAGTGATTGTTTTGCTGTATTATGTGAAGTCAGAAACCTTCTGAATCGAATTTTGCAGTGAACCTGCCTTTGAATCCCCACGTTTTATCATTCCACAGCAAGATGTGTAATTTCAAACAAACAAGCGAAGAAACCCAACGAAAATGGCCTGAATCTCTTATCAGTCAGTTTTACACTGGCGTGACTCCATAAACTTCAGTGGAATTAATCTTGATTTACACTGCTGGGCGAGCAGGAACAGGCACTGTAAATAGCTGTACACCAGTGCACGACACTTAAAAGCAGGCACACCAGAAATGCCTGGCAGGAGATGAGGATGAGGGCATGAAAAAAAAGCTTTCCCAGTGGTGCTAATCCATGGGCACAAGGATAAACCCCAAGGACAACGATGGAGAGGTTGTGCTGCCCAGGGACCACAGCCCACGATGTGGACAGACCCACTTATCGCACTGGTGGTGGCACCAGGCTGTGCCAAATGGGCACAGACCTCTCTGGGGAATGTTCTCATGAGGAACAGCACCAGGGGACACTTCCAAAAATGTCCCTCAAGTGATCAAGGCACGAGGTCAGATTTCTTACCAGCTGCTGCTCCTTCCAGAGAGAGGGCACGACTGCGCTAAACCAGGGATCAATCCCTCGGGGAGCAGCACCATCCTCTGCCAGAGCTCCTGACCAGCCACAGCAGGTGGCAGCCAGTGTGCTCCCTGCATGACTTATCTGTAACAACTACATTTAAATTTAAATTTTGGAACCCAAATGGGTTCTGTCTCTTCCCTGCTAATTGCCAGGGCAGAAGTTGGGGTGCAAGGCATCCGCCAAGTCGCTTCTCCCACCCGTGGTGGACACAACCAATGGGCTTTGCTATTCCAGCTCTTTGCAAACTCCCTTAATCCAAACCATGGCAGGATATGGATAACAAGATACCATTTTATTTTTCCCAGGGATACCATTATTAATTTTCACTGAGGTTGCACTGGTTAGGACTTCAGACGAGGACAGAGGACGGAGAAGAGCACACAACAAGGAAGAGGTGGGATCTGCCACAAAACAGACAGTGTGCAAACCAACGGCCTCCCAAACTCTGCACTTACTGTGCTCCAGACACCTCTCTTGGAAAACAACCCAGCAAAGAGGCCAAGGTGGAGCGACACCTGGGCTGGGCTGGATCCTCAGCCCCAGGATGGGTCCATGAGTGGGGCACCACAGGAAAGCTGGCACCAGGGACACGTCTGGTCACGGAGCACCCAGGCTCGCTGGATGCTGGAGCTGGTCAAGGAGCATTGTGGTGCTTACAGGCGAGTCTGTGAGGGGCTGTGCCAGGCAGGCACGGGTCTGAAGGTGCCCAAAAAGGTTCTTTTACTGATCCAAGGGTTTGTGTCTCTTGGGTGAGTGATACATGATAGAGTAAATGAGAAGGAGGGGGACCTTGCAGCACAGGGGACACCTGCACCTGCTCCTTGATACTCTTCCTTTGACTCACTGTAATGTCAGCAGATCTCTGCATCATCCTCCCATCCTAACCTGCAAAACATTTTGCACTGCATGTTTTCCCAATTAAGCATTAAAAGCTTTACTTCACTGATTAAAGTTTCCAGTGCAGCCACTGCAGCACGGGAGGAAAAGCCCCAGGTTCCCATATCCCTCCTGGGATGCACTGCAGCATCCCAGCTTGGCAGCCAGGCTCCACCCAGTCCCAGGAAGATCAGAGGTGCTTAAGTAGCAGCCCAGGCTTTATCCAATTGCTCTTATCAATCTTCATAACAAAGAGAAAACAACTCGACCGTCTCTTGTGGGAAGTAAATTGAGTCCTCCTGTGTATCAGCCCTATTGACGAGGCCCTGGTGAAGAGCTCCAGAAGCAATTAAAACAAGTGCTGTAGATCCAGGTGTGCCTGGATAACATTCCTGTTCTCCCCTTCTCCCCGGGGCCCTATCACCCACTGGAATCAACACAAGGTGCATTAGAGATGATGCTTCATAAAGAAAAGCTGCTCTTCAGGCTGAGACAGCCTTGATCCAACTGCACTTCAATTAGCAGAGTGCAGGTCCCAGGGACTCCTGGCCGAGCTGCAGCTGCAGAGGATAACACAGAAGGATGCCTCAGAGTTGGGAAAGAGGATCCAGGGTGGAGCTCACTCTATTTTCACATCTTCCACTTCCCATTTTGGCCACTTCCCAGTAGTCCTGCCAAGACCACTGGGCCCAGACTGCCTGGAAGGCCCAGGTAATCTATTTCCAGATCTGTCAGAGCAGACTCCAGATCTTCAATCAACCAGACCCGAGGCTTAACCTCATTTAAATGTTCTCTCAACAAAGGTCAAAACTTATCTGACTGCTGAGACCCCCCACTCTTACACCTGGAAAGGAAACATTTTGGTGTTAATTAATTCGTTCAGATGAAACCAGCAAAAATGTCAACGTAACAAATTAGACCCACATTGATTATTGGCTTTAAAAAAAAGAGTTAATGGTTGTGGTCTGGAGAAGTGCAGGTCTTTAAAGTGATGCACACACACAATACTTTAAGTTCATACAGGCTCTGGATTCGGTGTTTTAATTGGAAAAATGTGTTTAGGAATTCTCTGTGTCTGTTATTCCCTGCTCCCCTTTGCTCCTCGTATTCCCTCCTGCTCAGGAGGACAGTCCTGGCAGCTGAAAGGCAACACCAACACTCCATAAGTAAAACTCTGCAAAAGCCACTTGTTCCCTGCCAGCTCCATGGGAAAAGGGCCACTGACCACCATCGTGTTTGGGAAGCATCCAGGGGCCAAGGAGCTGCATTTCCTGGAGCAGCAAATGCATTCCTCCTAGTCCTGGGGGAAAAAGGCTTCACTCAGCCACCACCTCACCCAGGAGCAATTGAATGTTACCAGAGATTACCTGAAGTAACTGAAGGTCCAACGTTATGGAGTTAAAGGTCCTGCAGAGACACAAGTCTGAGGAATTGACCACCAGGAGATGCCCCATCCCTGGAAGTGTCCAAGGCCAGGTTAGATAGGACTTGGAGCAAGCTGGCACAGTGGAAGGTGTCCCTGCCCATGGCAGGAGCAGGATGAGATTTAAGATCCCTTCCAACCCAAACCATCCTGGGACTCCATGGCCTGGCAGCAATACAGACATACTGAAATCACATCATGCAATTCCGGGCTGAAATTCCTATGCCACCACCAAACTGGGGGAAGAGCATCCCCTTCTTCTCTTCCCTGGCTCAAAATGTGGCTTTTCTCATGGACAAAACAACTCCAGTCAGGAGGGTGAGGCAGCAGAGAGGACCAGCAAAACCAGAGGGTTTACATTAAAAGTGCAGGGTGCTGGGGAAGGGACTGAGGCAGGATCCAAAGGGCAATTTCAGCAGCACACAACGAAGAACAATCCAAGGCAACAGCACTGACATCTGAGGACTCTGTAAGACCACGGTGTGGTCACTGCGAGGAGCTGGCTGAAAGTGCACATATTTTAATCAAAAATCCAGATTGTAGATTAAACTTTAGAAAGGAATCACACAGTAGTATTTAATTAATAAAGGCTTTAAGTGACCTAGATGAAAATAGTCCAGCGATGACTCCTCGGCTGGCTTAAGTCAGTTTGCACTGATGATACATATTATATTTCCTGTCCACCGAAATAATCACCATTAATTCCCTGCCTGGAAAAGTCTCTTCGCCCTTACAAAGCGTGTTTAGCAGCTCTGGAAATGAAGAGTGTGTTTAACAGTCATGCAGTGACAGTTTGATTGCAGCCTGGGGTTGACTAAGGCCGTGCAGAAGGGTTGTGACCCCACACCAGGTGCGTGCCAAGCCCAGCACCCCGTAAAACAAACCACACTGTGAATTCAGAAAATACACCCACATCCCCAAAGCCTGCATTTTTACCTGACTTTTAATGAGCTAAAGCACTTGGTTCCTTTGTCAGCGACAGGAGAAAACAACAAAAACTCCTCCTCTCCATTCCAGACCCCTCTGAAAAGGAGCATGACTACAGGCAAGTTGAACTGCAGCAGGCATGTCCTAGGGTAACAAGGATGTGATGAAACACACGCTTTACAACTGGGTTTAAAAAGGAAAAAAAAAAAAGAAAGAAAGAAAAGCTACATTCAATGGCAGAAAAAATTGATTTAACCACATGAAATATTACAAGCAAGAATCAGAGGTTAGAAGTAGAGTTGAAATGCAAACCATTACCTCCATTATCCAAAACAGGCTGTTTATTTACAGCTCGAAACTGTAGCAATGGCTTGGCTTAATCGTAATTAAAACCTTTTGGTATCTTTAGAGCAGCAGAAGTGTTGCAGGCAAAGGTAGCAGGGCCGTGAGGCGGAGGAGATGCTCGGGCTCACAACAAGGACATCTTGGGCTGCAAGGAGAACAAAACAAAAGCCTGACGAACACGATATCAGGCTGAGAACAATTCCGGCTGTGGCAAGACAAGAGGCTCTGTAATTGAATTTGCAAAAGGCCACACAGCAAAACTAGAGCTCAACTACTTGTAACATCCATTAACTGAGAGAGGCACTCCAAGGCAGAAAGGATCATGTGCTGGGAGCGGCGCTAAAGGCTTCCCAGCTCCCCGTCTCCGGTCAGGAACGCCACAGCTCCCACCACGTCCTTGGGACTGTGCTGCCTACCGGTGAAGGGGGGAAAGTTGGCCCTTTTCCCAGGCTTTTCTGGGTTGTGCTGCCTCCCATGAGGATGACAATGCATGCCCAACTTCCTCTGCTGTGATGGGATTGAGAAGGACATGGAGCGATTCCGGAGCAGGCCACAGAGGTGCTCCAAGGGCGTGAGCCCCTCTGCTCTGCAAACAGGCTGGGCAAGCTGAGGATGCTCAGCTTGGAGAAGAGAAGGCTCCAGGGAGAACTTAGAGCCCCTTCCAGTGCCTAAAGGGCCTCAGAGAGAGCTGGAAGGGGTCTTGGGACAAGGGGGAATGGCTGCACACTGCCAGAGAGCAGGGTCAGATGGGATATTGGGAAGGAATTCCTCCCTGTGAGGGTGGGGAGGCCCTGACACAGGTTGCCCAGAGAAGCTGTGGCTGCCCCTGGATCTCTGGAAGTGTCCAAGGCCAGGTTGGACAGGGCTTGGAGCAACCTGGGACAGTGGAAAGTGTCCCTGCCCATGGCAGGGGTGGAATGAGATGAGCTGTAAGGTTCCTTCCAACACAAATCATGATATGATACAACTGATACATGATATGACATGATTAGGACAGGACAGGACAGGACAGGACAGGACGATAGGATAGGATAGGATAGGATAGGATAGGATAGGATAGGATAAAAATGTAGAAAACCTTTGTTAAGCTGCCCTTGCAATCCTCAGCCCTACCACCAAGGCATCAGTGGGAGCAGATCCTGCAAACACTTCTGAACATGATCCCATTTCCAAAATAAACCCTTTAGGTAATCACAGTGCTGAGACTGCTGAAGGCAGCTCTCAGTGGGATCAGAAATCCTTCATGGAAGGGTCATTTTATACTTTTGCAATGTAAAAAGCAAACACATCACCAAACATGGTGAACTGAGCTCTAACAGGTTGGAGAAACAGGATCTCACACCAGGGGCCCAGCAGCCACAACCCAGATGATCTCTCTGGGGCATTGGACACAGGGACATCCCACCCAACCCCCACCTGCTCCCAGACCACCATGCAGCCTGGGGATGCCCTTCTGCAGTGTTTCTGGGGCCGTGGAAATCTTGCAGGCACCCAGTGTCCCCTCCCTGGTATCTCCCACGGTCACAAGTTGCCACCTGCAGCCTCACCCTGCACGGCAAAACAGTGCCAGAAAGAGGTGAAAATGGCAAGGAATGGATGTGCTGGGTGTTCCAGAACTGGGTGTTCCCTCCCTGCACTGTGGTCAAGCCCCAGACCCAGGCCATAGGATTTCCTCACCTGCACCAGGGGACATAAGGCAGAATCCACTCAGGAAATTGTGGGAAGGAGACATGGATGTCTCTCAACGCACTTCCTGTTTAAAAAGGCAAAGGAAATTGAGCAAGTACAAGGATTTAGCAGCATTCAGAATATTTGGGCTGAGCTGCATCACTCTGAGTTGGAAAAGTAAGTGTCTTACCTGTCCCAGGCATCATTTTCTTCTCTGGACAGCAACTCTCTCCAACAAGGCACATCCAAGGGAGGTGGAAGGTGCACGACATGATTTGCAGTTGTATAATCTACTCCAAGGAGGTTCTCTCCACCTTGTCCTCCCTTCCTGGTCCTTCCATCCTGGTCTGGATGGCAAAACATAAATATGCCAGTTGGAAGTGCACATTAAACCAAGACTAAAGCTTCAGCTGGGGCTGTATCCAATTCTTTGGCACATCAAGGATGGGAGAGGAGGCACGGATGGCTTGTTCACTAACCCACGCTCTCCCTGCCAGAAAGCTGTGCCAGAAGTTATCAAGAAAGCTGCAAAAATGAAAGCATGATATGCTGTGGTAATTATGTGTGCTTGGATTTTTATTTTTTTTTCCACAAATGTTCTGCCTTTTAGCATATATTCTTTAGCATCTCCGTTGTCCCATTGCAGAGCAGTCAGCTGTGAAAATGATCTCCTCATCCTGGTTAACTCTGTCAGTGCCACACATGGACATTCCCTGGCCAGCTGGACCAGCTGGAAAGAGCTCGGGGGGGTTGGAGGGACCAAGGAGACCCTCTGGCAGTGGCGTGGGAGGAAGTTTAGTGGCATCTGTGAGCAGCCTGTGTCTTTTAAATGGTGGTAATTCAAGCATCACTTTGAGTGGTTGCTCAAAGAAGGTTTTCCCCGCCTGAAGCAAAGGAAAAAGTTGCTCTGGACCCTTCCAGAAGCGAGACATTTTGGATGTGCCTCTCACATCCATCATTGTGCCCTACACCAGGTCTGTAAGGAGCCTGGAAAACTCCTTCCCCTGCGTGTTAATTGTCCCCTCTTTGAATAAACACACAAAGCCGTTGACGGGAGGTGTGTAAATATTTACAGGGCGTGCCCAAGGAGGGTCAGAAACCAATACATCACCTGAGGGAAGAATACAAGCTCAGCGACCGTGAAGCCCTGAGCAATTACAGTTAAGTAACTGCAATAGCAGCACATATTTAAGTACTTATGCAAGGAAAGGGGGCTGATGACCTCGATTATATTTGCATTGTGTTTCCTGTTGTTAGCACTTCCTTGGCAGAATTACTGCAATACATCTTGGACTCCAATTTCGTCTGCCAGCTCCACGAGACTGCAGCCAGCCTTTGGAGAGGTCCAAAAATGCTTAGGAATCGGGCTGTATTTCTTCTTGTACAGCTCCTCTGTCTTGGCAGCTGCTCATGTCTCCAAACTGCCTTGTCAAGGAGAGCAGCAGGAGAAAATTTGCCCCAAATCTCCTCTGAAATTTAGGAATCATCCTCGGCAGATGGACGATGAAATCTTTACCTGTGTGGATGATGACTTCCCTGTTGAAGGGCTCACATTTCAGAATAGGTTGATTGATGGTATTTAAGAAAAAAGCAGCTTTATAACTTTTTGTCTCAAGTGAAACCACAAAAATTTCACAGCTCTAGCCTGGGGGAGGCAACCTTTTGCAGAGAATTATGAATCTGTTCGCAGACGATTTCTCACCTGAAGACTCCGTGTAGGCAGACACCCTAAAAAAATTAAATGTCATAACGTGAAAGACCAAGGAGCTGTTAAATGCCATAATCGGGGAGTTTCTTTTCTCAAGCCTGGAGAGAAGGAAGTGAGATTCAAAAACGCCTGGATGGTGGCATTTAGGGACATGATTAGCAGTGGCCTTGGAAATGCTGGAGGGACTCGATGACCTTAGGGGGTTTTTCTGGCCTAAGTGGTCCCATGACCCTGGGTGACACCCTATTTCCATGGTATTTTCCCTGCTTCACTCAGCCCTTTGGGATGCCTGGGTTGCGAAGAGCAAGGTGGTTTCAGCTGGTGTGTTCATCCTCTTTGCAGCTCATTCCCAATGCAGAAATTCCTCCACTTCAGCCTGGAGACCATTCCTCAATGATTTGAGTTGGCTGCACAGAGCAGGGCATTCCATGAGCCCCTGTGTGGGGTTCTCCGTTCCTTGTCACTGAGGTAAGGCTTCACCTGCCTTAATTTGAAAGAAAAGCTAAAAGAACTCAAGTCCTCTCTTTGTAAGGTTTCACCTGCCTTAATTTGAAAGAAAAGCTAAAAGAACTCAAGTCCTCTCTTTGTAAGGTTTCACCTGCCTTAATTTGAAAGAAAAGCTAAAAGAACTCAAGTCCTCTGTTTGGTTGTGGCACCCACTTGGAGAGGTGTGTCCTGTCTATCCACAGCTCCCCAAAGGAGGGAAGAAACACGGATCTGCTCCAGCTCTGCTTCACAGGTCACGTCCCAAGGCTGCTCCTCTCCCAGTGTGGGAGCAGCCACTTGGAGCACTCTGCCCTGAAACGTGCACCCATCCTCAGGGGAAATCAACATTCCTGATTTTCTCGTTTGTGCAAAACCTTCTTCTCCTGCCAGCCCCACCAGAGCAGCGCATTGGGCCGTCTCTCAGGCGGCCAGGTGCAATATGGAGCTCTCCAGATGTTGGGGGATACAAAGAGCTGGACCTGCTCAGAACAACACCAGTGTCCCAGACCAGTGTCATTGCACCCCCACCAGGGGGATGCCAGGAGGAGATGCAGAAAATCCCAGGACAGGCTGCTGTGGAACAACCTCCTGTGAGTCCTGGAACGTGGCAGTTTCTGTATTTTCTAAGAGCTTTTTTCCTGGGTAGTGTAACAGGAGAAATTGGCTGCAGCAACATCTCGGGGCAATGAATGCCCGAGGCTATGGATGAATTGCTCACAAAAGTGTCTTTTTATCAGTTTTCAGTTCTGTTGCCTTTCAAGTTTATTCAGTGTCTCTTTGAATGAGACACTGTTGTAATTGTCTAAAGAATAAATTTGACTGCCTGCTTGACCTCCTTCATACCGTTTATTGCAGTCGTTTAATTTCCTAGTCATTCTTTCCTGGGAAAAAAAACAGACAATATTGTCACTCCAGCCACACTTGGAAGTCTTTGTGTCATCTGTAAGCCTTTGTTGTTTCTTTGTTTAATTTTGGATGTGGCACAACCAGAACTTCTCACCAACTCCGAGGTGGGAACCCACACTCGGCCGTAGCAATGTCAGCTTGGGCACCAATTATTTGTTTAAACAAGTCATTGTTTGGTGCTCCTTTTTGTCATTGGAAAAGGAACAGTGAATAAAGCAAAGAGCAAATAGAATGGCCTGGATTGGAAGGGACTGTAAAAATCCAACAAAATTCCCCCCCCTGCCATGGCCAGGGACACCTTCCACTGTCCCAGGTTGCTCCAAGCCCTGTCCAGCCTGGCCTTGGACACTTCCAGAGATCCAGGGGCAGCCACAGCTTATCTGGGCAACCTGTGCCAGGGCCTCACGACCCTGAGAGGGAAGAATTTCTTCCCAATTTCTCATTTAAACCTACTCTCTTTCAAGTTAAAGCAATCCACCCTTGTTTTCTCAATCCGTATCTTGTCCAAGTGTCTCTCTCCAGCTCTCCTGGAGCCCCTGTAGGCGTTGGAAGCGGCTCTAAGGTCTCCCTGGAGCCTTCTCTTCTCCAGATGAACAACCCCAGCTCTCCCAGCCTGCTCCAGGGCAGAGGGGCTCCAACCCTTGGAGCACCTCCATGGTCTGCTCTGGATTCACTCCAGCAGGTTGATGCCCTTCCCATGCTGAGGATGCCAGGGCTGGAGGCAGCTGTGCCCATCCTGCCATACAAACATCCCTGTGTCCCTGCTGCTGGACTCTGCCACCTTCCCTCCAGCTGCTCCCACAAGGACCCACCATCATTGGTGCTCCACCAGTTCTCCCCATTCCAGCAGCGTTCCCAGCGCTGTGCTTTCCTGAGTCGCCCACAGGCTGCTTCCAGACCTGGCCCCTTTCCACTGTTCTTCGATTTTCCACCCAGACACGATATTTCTCCCTGGCCTTGGAAGGGCTGGTAATGACTGGTATGAAACAGCAGTGAATATCCACGCTTCTGCAGGGGGAAATGGGATGGGATGCAGTCCAGGGCCTGCCAGAGTGCTTCCCCAATTATGGGAAGGGGTCGCTGTTCAATGGCAGGCACAAAGCCCGTCCTCCACGCTGGATGCATTTCCCCTGCAGCGCCGGGAGCCTTTGCCAGCCTGAGAAATGAGAGGCTGGGGCTCAAAAGACGTAATCTTTTAAAACATAAACGGCCAAGCTGATTTACTTCCAAATACGTAACAGCAACAACAACAACAAAAAAATTGCTGTTGGGCAGGGCCCTCGTTTGCCAAGTTTCAACAGAGCAAAATTTTACAGCGAAGTTATAAACACTTTAAATGCCATTGTTGGTTTATAATGGAAAACCTGGCAGGCTCATAGCTGAGAGTGCTCTTCCAAGGAATGCTTACCATCATGCTTCCTCCACATATGGGATAAGCTCAAGAGCCACATGATAAATTTTGGGTTCACATGATAAATTTTGGGTTCACGTGATAAACCACACAAAACCACCCTTATCCACTTGCTCCATGATTTTCCCAGATCTAGAACAATTCCAGAATTTCCTCCAGGAGCTCGCTCCCCTCAGCCAGTCACCTCACTTCAGTCAGCCAAAACCACTTTTGTTGATTCCCAAGGCTGTGAAATTCCTTTCCCAACTGAGCCTCATGTAGAGGAGTAACAAGAGCCCAGAGGTCTTAAAGTATCTCTGATGAATAAAAAAAAAAAAAAAAAAAGCTTTGATTATGGACAATACCCCAAGGAAGGGAAATTCAATGTAGTGTTGATGAATGGGTGCATACAATCCCAATATCAGTGATAACAGAGGGACATTTCCATGTATTTTACTATGGCTTCTCCTCGGAAGTGCTGGAGATGCAGATGGGCTGAACCAGTGGAAAGCACAGATTTGGGTGTCTGTGTTAAAAAAAGTTCTAGAAAACATCACTGTTTGCTGAAAAATTCCCCCCTGGAGAGTTCACCTGGGGACTCCAGAATAAAGCCAAGCCCAGACTCTTCAACAAACCTTGGCCAGGCCAAGCAGATCCCATGGGGTGTGGAGTGCAGAAAAAGAAATCTGGAGATGTCTGCATGGAATAGCTGCAGCTCTCTCTGACATTGCTCCTCTGCTGTGGTTTACATGTCCCTCCTCCAAGCTTCGTGGGTTTGGAGCAGGGTTTGTTACAGGGTTTGTGCTCCAGCAGGTGTGGAACTGCATCCCATCCCATTGCAGACACCTGGTTATCCACTGCTGCTCCATTCAACCCATCCAAAACAAGGCAGAAATACTGCCTGGGTGGAAATAACAAATCTCCTGTAACAGGGTGCTGGGCTGGTGAGAGGCTTGGATGGAGACCCCAGTTCCACACCAGAGTGAGGCAGGGCTCCAAACGCGACCCCCGGGCTCGATGAAGCTGAGGAGGAAGAGCCACCAGCCCATTCCTTCCCCTCAGGGCCTGAGCCTGGCCAGGCTGCACCATGTCCATGTTCCAGAGGTGTTCCCGGGGTGCAGCCTCCTATGGCCTCACTCTGGAAGTTCCTTGGAAGGCAGGGAGGCTGCTGCAAGCCTCGTGCTTCGTTTGCATTCATTTCCTTCCCAAACTCTCATTACCCGAAACAGAAAGAGAGAGTGTGAGTGTATTCGAGTGGAAATGGTTGGAGTGCACTTAGAGGAATTTAGCCAAAAGGAAAAGGATAGATGATGGTGGCTTTTTAAATTTTTTTTTTATTCTCTCCAAAAAAAAAAAAAAATCCTCCAGAACTTAAAACTGTTTTAATCAGCTGAAAAACATACGTGGGCTTTACAGCTCTGAGACAGCTTGCACAGGCTCTGATAAATGCCTATCGCTCATTTGCATACGCTAACAGCTACACTTTAATCAGCCTCCTAATCCCTGATGATATTAATGAATTTTTTTTATGCACTCTCTCTCCTCTCTCCCCCCCCTCCCACATATTTTTTTTTTTTTTAGTATCATGTTTGCTAATTCAAAACCGATCAGCGGCTTCTGTGTGCCTTTTTTTATGCAGGAAATAATGGGTGAGCTTGGTACTCCTGTTATCCTGCTCTCACAAATAATTAAGACTACAAAGGGTACAAATCAGTCTGAATGCACGGCACAAAGGCTCAAGCTATGCAAAGGTCTTTTTCTCTCTCTCTCTCTTTCTCTCTTTTCATTTATTCTCTTCTTCTGACAAGAGGTGGCTTAGAAAGATACTTAGCAAAGCAATGAACTGGTCACTCCCAAAAAGCAAGAATTTCCCAGCCATTTTAAATGCTCAGGATACACACAGGGACTTTTTTTTTTTTTTAAGTATTTGTTTGCTCCATGATTTGGTGCATCCTGATTTTGAGGGAGGAGGCTGCCTGATGGAGAAATCTTCATCAAACTGGTTTACCTTTGTTTTGGTGGCTTTGCTTTTCTCCTTGGGGGAGTTTGGCACGGAAGGGTGACACAGATTTTGAGGGAGAGCTGGAAAAGTCTTTCTTGCATATGTGGTCATAGGGAGGAGGAACAACGGAACAAACAAATCCATGTGGTGTGAAGAGCTGCCCAAAACCGGGAGAATTTATCCAGCTCCAGAGGCTCCAGGTGTGTTCTGGTGTCAGCCCAGGCTCCAGACTACTCTGAGACCTCAAGGGAACTCCCAGCCCTTCAGGCAAATTCCTCCTGCCCACTCCAAGGTCAAATCACAGATCCAGAAGCTCCAGTCCTGCAGACCCTTCCCTTCTCCTGTCCCCCCTCAGGAGCCGTGGAAGCTCAAGGTGGAGTTGTGCAGGAGCCACTGTGTCACCTCTACAGCCCCGGCGTGCCTGGCTTCCCAGAGATCCTCCCTTGGGAACATGTTCTCACCTCAACATCAAATCGGGTACAAAACCAGTCTTCCTGAATCCCTGTGAATTTTGCTGGGAGCCTGAAACACGTGGCTCCAGAGACCAGCAAAAATGCTACAGACTGGGAGTGATTTGAGCAGAAATGGATTGATGGGCACACAGAGACCAGCACGGTGGAGGAAGACTGGCAAGTATCCGACTGTAGCAGTGGGTCTCAATGCTTGTGGTGACAAAGGACCCAAGTCATGCCATCAGCCGTAACATTGACAACCACAGCTGTAGTTCCACAAGAATTATGCACCATAACACAGGATCACAGTTTGGAAAAGCTCTCCAAGATCATCAAATCCAACCTGTGACCGACCCCCACCTCATCACTCAGCCCAGAGCACTGAGGGCCACATCCAGGCATTCCTTGGACACCTCCAGGGATGGGGACTCTCTGCACAGCCCCCTCCATGCCTGACCACCCTTTCCAGGAAGAAATTCCCCCTGATGTCCAGTATGAACCTCCCCTGGCACAGCTTGAGGCCGTTCCCTCTCATCCTGTCCCTTGCTCCCTGGGAGCAGAGCCCGACCCCCACCTGGCTGCCCCCTCCTGTCAGGGAGTTGTGCAGAGCCAGAAGGTTCCCCCTGAGCCTCCTTTTCTCCAAACCAACCCCATGAAGTCACACAGACACCAAAAGGCAAAGCAGCTGAACCTGAGTGAGTGACAAAATAGGACACACCGAGTGCATACAGAAACCAATCAACAAATCCTTCAGAAAATTGTCACTTTCATTAAAACAAGCAAAATAAGGATTTGAACAAATTAAAAAAAAAAAAAAAACAAAAAAACCACAACGAAACATCTGAAGGAGGCCTGCAGGCATGTCTGATGTGTGCAAGTCTAGACTTCCACACTCCAGAGGATTTTTGTATTAAGAAGCTGGGTAAGGCTGATGGAAAAGATTCCTACTTCTGCTCAGTAATTGTTTTAGGAGATGCAAGCAAACATCTCTGTAGGGTAATCTCAGCACTAACATATCGTGCCCAGATCTCAGAGGATTACCATGAGACAGAAGCAGCAGCATATCCTAAACCTTATGTCTAGGGTAACCATGAGCACTGAGAACACAGAAATGTTTATGTTCTTTAGCAGAGCTTTGCAGTTAGCCAAGTGAGGGCAGGTGGCATTATGCAACCTCTGGCCAGGAAGGTTGTTGGGAATGCATGAGAGCATAGGCATTGTTTTTCCTGCTAATAATATTGCAATGACAGAGGGACACTCCCTGACCAAGACCCTTTGTGCAAGATTTGCTGCAACCCTTTCCATGAAGGAATTCCTCCTGATGTCCAACCTGAACCCCCCCTGGCACAACTCGAGGCCATTTTCCCTTGTCCTGTCCCTGTTCCCTGGGAGCAGAGCCCGACCACCCTGCCTGCCCCCTCCTGTCAGGGAGTTGTGCAGAGCCAGAAGGTTCCCCCTGAGCCTCCTTTTCTCCAGGCTGAGCCCCTTTCCCAGCTCAGGCACTCCTGGTGCTCCAGCCCCTTCCCCAGCTCTATTCCTTTCCCTGGACATGCTCCAGCCCCTCAGTGTCTCTCTTGCTGTGATTTCCCAGAACTGTCCCCAGGGCTGGAGGTACCTCACAGGTCCCAGCACCGAGGGACAGTCACTGCCCTGGGCCTGCTGGACACACCATGGCTGGGACAGCCCAGGGGCCATTGGCCTCTTGCCCACCTGGGCACACCTGGGCTGGTGTCCAGCCACTGCCACCAGCACCTCCAGGTCCCTTCCCCGTGGGCCACTTGGATCTCACAGACAGTGCAGAACAGCTCCAAGATAACTGCAAATGGAGTCAGGTTTGGTGTAAAGCAGAGCTGTCATAGAAGCATCAACTCTGGAACATTCTGAGGCTACCTGGCGGTGTGAGACCCAAAGTGATGCAAGGTAACTTTGGCTCTGGCCCTCTGGCAAGATGACAATCAGAGCCGTGGGCTAAAACCCACCAAAAGCTCAGCTTGCACTTGGAATCCTGGCAATTGTTTTAGGTCACAAGTATTCTCATGAATATGTTTATGGGAAGAATTCAATCAAGGTTGAAAGAGACCATAAAGCACCAGGAGCCATAGAGAAAAATCCATTGTACAATGAGCCACCTGGACTTGAGAGAAAAAATGTAATGAAATTGCAAAAGTACTCATTAAATGTGAAATACAGGCCCAGTAAGGAGCTTAGCAGATATGCTTTCAAGAACACCTATAAATAATGAAAGCAATGAACTGCAGGAAGAGGAGTTTGAAGTAAATATGAGTCAAGTACTACCCGTGTCTGAAATGAAATTTGACAAGTTCAAACAAGTAACACAAAATGACCCAAGTTGACAACAGTTTGGGGAAAGTAATTCTACAAGGATGACCAAAGGAAATATCAAGCCAGTGCTGAGCATAAAAACTTGTTGGGATTAGAGCTCTGAAATTGCTGCCATTGATGGGGTTGTGCACAAAGGACACCCTGTGATAACACAATGTCTGCACAAGGGCACAAACACTGCGTCGGTTTCAGGGACACAAACCCATGGGATGCCATGGAAAGAACAGAATTCTGATGGTCCCATGTCTGAACACCACCAGCAAAAGGGAATCCGGTGTCTTCAAAGCTGACACAAGCCAGGGGGATGTAAAAGACTCTGATATGACCCAAGGGTGGGATTAGGGTGGATCCACTTTTGGTCTACGCTTCCATGACAGTAAATACAAAACCTCAGCTGAGATACTCAAGCCCATCTTCACCTGGCTGGGTCAAGCCCAACCAAGAAAGTCATTGCAGAGCTCCACTTCCTGCTTTTAGGCATTGCAGATGAGTCAAAGTGAAGCACAAATCCACGTTCTAGTGCCAAGGTGTTCACTGACACCAGTGGGATCAAGGCAGTGCCCTCAAGTCCCCAAAACATGTGAAAGATGGGGACTAGATGAATGCCCTCATTGTGGGTGGAGGCTTTCAGCACAACTGTAGAATCATGGAATCCTTAAGGTTGGAAAGACCTCCAGGATTATAAAAGCACCTCCATGTACTTAATGCCCACGAGATGGAAAGTAAGTGGGGAAGAGGAGAAGAGGAACTGTGCCCAAATAAAAGCAAAGAGCTAAAAGGAAACCCTGATTTCCACCAACCCTGATTTCCACTGACCCCAATTTCCACCACGTGAGAAGCAGACATTAAATGCACCACTTTCTTGACTCTGCATTATGGATTCATTTCCATAATAAGGACATACAGTCCATTTCATGGCTGATCCACACAGGAAAAGGAATCCTGAAGGCAACAGGGACCTCTTGCAGGTGTTCCCTTCATTTGAAAACCTGGCTCCATCATGACTCCTGCAGATGTTTCCACTGTTGACAGATTTACTCCGGTGTCAAAATTAATTGGAGCCAAGAAGAATTATTCACCCAACAAACTGAATCTATGAAGAGGGTCAAGACTCTTTCATGTTCCATCATCCAGTAAAAAAAAAATAATCATCACGATCCCATCAGTACCCCCTGGGAAATAGCAGCTGATAATGGCACATCACAAAACAGGATGTTGCTCTTGTAAGCTGCCGTTATCTGTTCCTACAAGGACAGGCCACGAAGGCCAGCAACCTCCCCACATCCAAATCAGCTTTGCAAACCCTTTCTAAAATTTTTTCGATTGTTGATGCACTTTGTCATCTCCATGCACCCACAAAAAGATCAATTTGCTCATTCAGAGGGGAAGAGAATGGTGAGCATGAGCTGACAATGTGTGCTCAGCTCTGGGCACACTGCTTTTACAAAGATAGTGACAAACTGGAGGCAGTTCAGAGAAGAGTGACAAAAATGATTTGTTCCTTGAGGACTGATCCATGAAGAGCAAAATACACACGATTTGGTTTAGTGATGACTGCAGGAGGCTGCAAACATGCATTCTAAATGTTTGAAAAATTGGGTTGCAAAAGAAGGAAGAGCAAAGTTTTTGTCTGGATGCAGCTCAAGCAGAAAGAAGTAAGGCTGCATTTCAGGGAAAGGGTCCTGGAATCATCTGGAAAAAAACCCATAAGAGAAGGAGAAGAAGATTTGTGCCTTAAGTAATTTTAACCCCTAAAAAACTGGAAAATATAACAATGAAGATAATAATGGCCTTGATAGGAGGATGAGCCTTTTCCAAATTTCTTGCTTCATTCCTGTGATCCAACCATCAGGAAAGAATCCACACGTGAAATGCTGAAAGGTGGGAGCAAGGCACAATCGTTGGCAGGTGATTAGCAGCAGGAAGGAGGTCAGGCTGAGGGATTGCCATGGTCCCTGTCACCCCCAAAACCCTCCCTGGCCCCAGGACTGCAGCAGCACCCAAACCTTTTGTGCACAGGAATGACCCAGCTGGAAATTCAACCCTGAGGGAATCTGAATGACCCCCAGTCCAAAGCTGGGGTTGCTTGGGAATGGCTAAAACCTGAATAACCAGGAAGCCTGGAGAAAAGGAGGTTCAGGGGGGACCTTCTCACACTCTCCACAACTCCCTGGCAGGACGGTGCAGCAAGGTGCGGGTCAAGCTCTGCTCCAAGGGAACAAGGAACAGGATGA